>JAJHIY020000636.1:0-233106 GCA_022114975.2 Lampris megalopsis
CACGACACGACGATGTTGCCATTCAGCTTGATCTGGCCGGGCTGGATACCCTTGATGTTAACCACGGGCACCACGCCGCCGATCACGGTGGGGAACTGCACCAGGCCCTTCTTGACCAGGTCTTCGTCCTTGACGGGAGCGTCGGAGGCACCGAAGTCCACCGTCTTCGCTTCAATCTGGCGCAGGCCGGCGCCGGAACCGACGGACTGGTAGTTGATCTTCACGCCCGTGGCCTTGTTGTAGTCAGCGGCCCACTTGGAATACAGGGGAGCAGGGAAGCTCGCACCGGCACCGGTAGCTTCCTGCTGGGCGTAGGCGCCAGAGAAGGCGCCAGCCGCCACGACACCAGCAACCAGGACACGAATCGCAGACAGTTTCATGAAAAGACCTCTTGGGTTGGAAAAATCAATGACGCCACTCTATGGCCGCTTTGTGACACACAGATGACAGGTGAGGCATCCATCACAGAGGAAAGCACCCCGAAAACTGACACGGAATCGTCATAAAGCTGTCGCGTTCGCTGCTTAATCTTCAGGCAAAGCAGTTGCGTAAAGGCCCACCCTTGCAAGCCACATCCCCCTCACGCCCCACCCGGGACGAGACGCCATTTCACGGCAGCGAGGGGCTGCAACCATGAGCATCGTCACCAAGGGCAGGCCGCCCGCACGCAGCAAGGCAGGCGCTGTGCGGAGCAGCCCGGAGCTGGTGCTATGCTGGCCCGACAAAAGCAACAGCGCTTTGCGCCTACCCATGCAAGACGGAACATTGCTCGCGGCTGTGGATTTGGGATCCAACAGCTTTCGCCTCGAAATCGGCCGCTTCGAGCACGGCCACATCCAACGGGTGGAATACCTGAAGGAGACGGTGCGCCAAGGCAACGGATTGGACGAGAACCGCAACCTGTCTTCGGCGGCCATGCAGCGCGGCTGGGACTGCCTGGCGCGTTTCGCCGAACGGCTTGCGAACTTTGCCCCGGCCCATGTGCGTGCAGTGGCCACCCAGACCCTGCGCGAGGCGCGTAACCGTGACGTCTTCATCCAGCGCGGCAACGAAATCCTGGGGCATGCCATTGACGTGATCTCCGGCCCCGAGGAAGCGCGCCTGATCTACCAGGGCGTGGCACACCTCCTGCCGCAGTCGGACGAACGCCGCCTGGTGGTGGACATCGGCGGGCGATCGACTGAACTGATCCTCGGGCAGCAGTTCACGCCATCCGCCGTCGCCTCCTTCCGGGTAGGCAGCGTCGCCTGGTCTACCCGGTACTTCCCGGAAGGACAGTTCAACGCACAGGCCTTCATGATGGCCGAGATCGCCGCCAAGGCCGTGCTCGACGAAGCGTTGGGCGTGTACCGGCGCGACGCCTGGGACGTGGCCTACGGCTCCTCGGGAACAGCCGGCGCCATCGGCGAGATCCTCGCCACGGTTCCCGGCAACACTCCCGGCATCATCACCCGCCAGGGCCTGGACTGGCTTCTGGCCCAACTGCTGCAGGCACGCAGCGCAGACCGCGTCCGCATGGAAGGGCTGAAGGAAGACCGGCGTGCCGTCATCGGCGGCGGCATCAGCGTGCTGCGCGCGGTGTTCGACCTGCTGGGCATCGAGCAGATGCATGTGGCCCAGGGTGCGCTACGCCAGGGCGCCCTCTACGACCTGCTCGACCGAGAGTTGCCAGCGACGGACCTGCGTTCCTCCACCGTGCGCGGGCTGATGCAACGCTTCAGCGTGGATACACCGCACGCCGAACGCGTCGCCCGCGTGGCCAGCCGCCTTTTCTGCGCCGCCGCCCCCACCGGCAGCGAGAAGGAAATGCGCGAGCTCGACTGGGCCGCGCACCTGCACGAAGTGGGTTGCCGCATTTCCCACACCGACTACCACCGGCACGGTGCCTACATCCTCGAACACACCGACGCCGCTGGCTTCGCGATGTCAGAACTCCACCGCCTCGGCCTGCTGGTGCTGGGCCATCGCGGCAAGGTACGCAAACTCGAAGCGGACCTGGGCGATCCCTCCTTCGCGCTGCAGCTGATGTGCTTCCGGGTGGCC
This sequence comes from Lampris megalopsis, assembly GCA_022114975.2. Classification (NCBI taxonomy): domain Eukaryota; kingdom Metazoa; phylum Chordata; class Actinopteri; order Lampriformes; family Lampridae; genus Lampris; species Lampris megalopsis. The sequence goes on from JAJHIY020000636.1 coordinate 2,044, forward strand.
GTGGGACTGTGCCATGCGCGGCGCGACCCCGACATCGAAGGTCTGACCCTGCATCTGGAGGACAACCGCTGCGTGGTGCGCTCGCGCCCCGGCTGGGCCGCCAGCTATCCGCAGTCGGCCCACCTGCTGCGAGACGAAGCCATCGCCTGGCAGAAGACGCCGTGGGAGTTCGTTGCCGAGCTGGGCTGAGAGAGGCTGCAGCGAGGCACAAACGGTATAAACTGTTTACATCGTTTTTTGCAACACAGCTTCCATGACCACCATCTCCCCCGACTCCACCCTCACCACCGCCGCGGCACCAGCTGCGGCCGCCGAAACCAAGGCCGCCGCAACCGCTCCTGCAGCCGTCAAGGCCAGCCCTGCCAAGCCCGCAACGAAGCCTGCCAAGGCCGCCATCAAGCCCGTCGCCGCCGCCGTGGCTGCAGCCGTCGCCGCGCCCGCCAAGAAGGCAGCGCCCGCCAAGCGCGGCAGCGCAGTGAAGGCCAAGGCCGCCGCGACGCCCGCTCCGGCGCCAGTGGCCGATAAGGCCGCAAAGCCGAAGAAGCCGAAGATGGTGCGCGACAGCTTCACGATTCCGAAGGACGAGTACGCCGTCATCGAGAGCCTGAAGCAGCGCAGCGGCAAGCTTTCGCAAACGGCCAAGAAGAGCGAACTGCTGCGTGCCGGCCTCAAGCTGCTATCGGGCCTGACGGATGCCGCCTTGCTGCAGGCGCTGCAGGCCGTCCCCTCCATCAAGACCGGCCGCCCGAAGGCCGACGACAAGGCTGTGGCCGAAGCCGCACCGGCCGCCAAGCGCACCAAGGCAGAACGCAAGTAATTGCGCAGCAACCGAGCAGGTCGCGCGCGCGGGCCTGCAAAGGTCCTCATCCAGCCAGGCACCGCCTTTGCCCGCCTGCAACAGGCGGCGATGGCCGCCCAGCAGCTCTGCGAGCCGCCTAGAGAAATTCCGGTGACTGCACGGCCATGAGCACGGTTTCTTCCGTTTCCAGCCGCTGACGATGCCGCAGCCACCACACCGCACCCTTGCGGATCGAGCAGTCGCTGGCCTGTAGCGCCAGTAGCTGGGCAACCACCTGGCCCAGCATGGGCTGGTGGCCCACCACCAGCACCGCCCCACGCGAGCGGGGCCACTGCACCAACTCCAGCAACTCAGCGGGAGAGCCACCCGGCAGCAGCTCGGCACGCAGCTTGAATTTGCGCCCCAGTGCTCGTGCGGTCTGTTCGGTCCGCTTGGCAGGGCTGGCGAGCACGCGCAGTCCGTCCGGCAGCTGCCGGTCGAGCCAGCCGGCCATGCGTGCAGCCTGCTTCTCGCCGCGACTCGTCAGGGCGCGCTCCAGGTCATCGCAACCCTCGGCGGCCTCTTCGGCCTCGGCATGCCGCCACAGGATGAGATCCATCAAGGCATTCCGTTCGGTCCCGCGGTGGCCACCACCTGAGGGCCGTAACGCAGGGTGAGCGCCGCCTGTGCGCCCCGTCCGTCCAGGGGACGCGGAGCGCGCTGGTACTGCCCGTCGGGCTGCAGCGTCCAGGCGTCGCGATCGTCGTGCAAATACGCCACCAGGCACTCGTCGATGATGCGCTGGCGCAGCTTGGCATCGGTCACGGGCCAGGCCAGCTCCACACGCCGAAGCATGTTGCGGTTCATCCAGTCGGCGCTGGAGAGATAGAGGTCTTCCCGCTCGCCGCCGCGGAAATAGAACACGCGCGTGTGCTCCAGGAAGCGGCCGATGACCGAGCGCACACGGATGTTGTCCGTCACGCCCGGCACCTGGGCAGGCAGCATGCAGGCGCCCCGCACGATGAGGTCGATGCGTGCGCCGCTCTGGCCGGCGCGGACCAGCGCCTGGATCAGCGCATCGTCGGTGAGCGCATTCATCTTGGCAACGATGCGGCCATCTTCGCCGCGCGCCGCTGCGGCGCCCACGGCGTCGATGCAGGCGATCATGGAACGCTGCAGATGGAACGGCGCCATCACCAGCCGCTTGAGCTTGGGCAGCGGATTCTGGCTGGCCAGGTGGTCAAACACCGCATCCATGTCGGCGGTGATCTGCGGATCGGCCGTGAGGTAGCTCAGGTCGGTATAGAGCCGAGCCGTGCGCCGGTTGTAGTTGCCGGTCGAGAGGTGTCCATAGCGACGCAGGTGGCGACCTTCGCGGCGCGTCACCAGCATCATCTTGGCATGGGTCTTGAGACCCACCACGCCGTAGACCACCTGCGCGCCGATGGATTCCAGCGCCTCGGCCCAGTTGATGTTGGCCTCTTCGTCGAAGCGCGCCTTCAGCTCGACCACGGCCATCACTTCCTTGCCCCGGCGCACGGCCTCGCGCAGCAGGTCCATCATCTCGGAGTCGGACCCGGTGCGGTAGATGGTCTGCTTGATGACCAGCACGTCCGGGTCGTTGACGGCCTCGCGCAGGAACGCAAGCACGCCGTCGAAGCTCTCGAACGGCTGGTGGATCAGCACATCGCGCTTGCGCATCTGCGACAGGATGGAGACGCCCTGCGGCAGTTGGGCCGGCCAGGCCGAGCGCCAGGGCGGGAACATGAGCGAGGGATCGTTGACCAGATCAACCAGTTGCGAGAGGCGCACGAGGTTGACGGGCCCATGAACCCGGTAGAGCGCGGCGGCGGGCAGGCCGAACTGCGACTGCAGGAAATCGGAGAGAAAGCGCGAACAGCCGGCAGACACTTCAAGCCGCACGGCCTGGCCGTAATGGCGATGCTGCAGGCCCTGGCGCAGCGCGGTGCGCAGGTCGCGCACGTCGTCCTCGTCCACCGCCAGATCGGAGTGGCGCGTGACGCGGAACTGCGAGAACTCCGACACTTCGCGCCCCGGAAAGAGGTCCGCCAGATGGGTGCGGATGATGCTCGAGAGGCTCACGCACTGCACACCGGTGGGCGCCACCTCTTTCGGCAGCCGCAGCATGCGCGGCAGGACGCGCGGCACTTTAACGATGGCGATCTCGTTCTCGCGGCCGAAGGCGTCGTCGCCGCGCAGGCGCACGATGAAGTTCAGCGACTTGTTGGCCACCTGCGGGAAAGGGTGGGCGGGATCGAGGCCCACCGGGATGAGCAACGGCCGCACGTCGCGCATGAAGTAGTCGCGCACCCAGCGGCGCTGCGCCCCGTTACGCTCGCCATGCGACACCAGGCGGATACCGACCTTGGCGAAAGCGGGCACCAGCGAGTCGTTGTACAGCGCGTATTGCTTGGCCACCAGGTCGTGGGCGTCGGCCGCGAGGGCCGCGAACGAATCGACGCTGTAGGGGCCCTTGGTCTTGCCGCTGCAGGCAGCCGTGAGGTGGGCGGCCGCGCGCACCTCAAAGAATTCGTCGAGGTTGGAAGAGACGATACAGAGATAGCGCAAGCGCTCCAGCAGCGGCACATCGGTGCGACAGGCCCAGTCGAACACACGGCGGTTGAAAGCGAGGATGGAGTGGTCCCGGTCCAGCAGCGTCAGCACCGGCGAGGCCACGGGCGCAGGCACGGAATCCGCGACAGGTTCGGCGGGAGCATCCGCCGGGGACGAAACAGGGGGGGGCAAAGATGAGGCAGAGGTTGCCGCTGCATCGGCCGTCGGGCTCCCGGATTCGTCGGGGTCCATCGCATGGGATGAGGGCCGGGACAAGCTGGCAGAAGGGGGAAGAGGCATGTCAGGCAGTTGGGGAATCACGGACACTGAACAGTATGAGACGTTTGAGTTACAGCTTGATGACATCGACATGAAAACGTCACGAAACGCCTCTGGACACCGGCCAACCAGATGCTGCCGCGAAGGCACCGACTCAGGACGCAGCCGCATGAAGCCTGCCGCAGAGCCGCGTGTACGTGCGGGCGAAGGCGACACAATGCCTGCCCTGCGCACCGGCGCACACGGGTTGCGGGGAGGGCCCGGCAGCCGGGCGTCCAGCGGCGGAAGCCGGCGCCTCAGGCGCCGAGGAAATGCTTGCGGTACTTGCTCGGCAGATCGGCCAGCCGCATGAGCATGGGCAGGTCGGCGGTGTTGAAGTCCGGGTCCCAAGCCGGAGCGCCCAGCACGCGGGCACCCAGGCGCAGATAGCCCTTGATGAGCGCGGGGGGCTCAATGTCCAGCGACCCGTCGAGCTGCTCCACCGGCAGCGCCAGACGGGGCAGCACGTGGTATTCGATGGGTGCCATGTGGGTCTGGCGCAACTGCTGCCAGATGCTGGCGGCCGCGTCGCCGCCGACCACGCCGTTATGCAGCATGGGGATGCTGGCGCAGCCGATCATGGTGTCGAGCTGGTTGCGTACCATGAAGTCGGCCAGCGCGCCCCAGAGGGCCAGGATCACGCCGCCATGGCGATGTTCGGGGTGGACGCAGCTGCGGCCCAGCTCGACCATGCGCGAGCGCAGCGTGCGCAGGCGGGTCAGGTCGAACTCGGTATCGCTATAGGTGCCGCCCACGCGCCGGGCCTGTGCCGGCGTCAGCACGCGGTAGGTGCCAATCACCTGTTGCGTGTCTGCATCGCGGACCAGCAGATGCTCACAATAGTCATCGAACAGGTCCACGTCGTGATGTGGCAGCGGCGTATTCAGCCGGGCGCCCATTTCGGATGCGAAGACGGAAAAGCGCAGGCGCTGAGCCTCGCGAACCTCGTCTAGATGGCGCGCCCACGCCACCGCAATCCCGCCGCGCGCCTGCGCAGCCCCGCCCACGCCCACTTCGCTGCCAGGGCGGTGAAGTGACCCCCGAGGCAGAGTGGCTGGGCTGAGCGCCATGGTGGGCGTGGGCAATTCGTTCATTCGGTTCTCCTGAGGTAGGAACGCAAGAAGCTGCGCCGTACGGCAAACCGCCTGCAGCGCCCCTACGGGGCCTGTCGCAGCTGCCGCTGACCGCAATGTGCCGGCCTGGCATGACATGTCGGTGTCCACTGCGTGAAAAGCACATGACAGACAATCAGCGCCCTGCCCGCCCGCACTCCTCATTTGCCGCCCCTTCCCGCATGCCCCCGCTCACCATCCTCCGGCGTGACGAACACTTCGTCGCCGTCCACAAGCCGGCCGGCTGGCTCGTGCATCGCACCGGCCTGGATGCGGGCGAGACCCGCTTCGTCATGCAGACCCTGCGCGACCAGCTCGGCCAGCACGTGTACCCGGTACACCGGCTGGACAAGGGCACCTGCGGCGTACTGGTGATGGCCCTGCATCCGGCCGCGGCACGGGCGCTGTCGCAAGCCTTCGAGCACCATGCCGTGCGCAAGCACTATCTGGCGCTGGTGCGCGGCTGGGCGCCCGCGCAGGTGCAGGTCGATCACCCCTTGCGCCCCGACGACGCGCCGCCCGATGCGCCCGTGCAGAGCGCCCACACCCGGCTGCGCTGCCTGGCGCGGCTGGAACTGCCCGAGTCCGCCGACGCGCGCTTTCCCACCACGCGCGCGAGCCTGGTGCATGCCGAGCCCACCACGGGCCGGCGCCACCAGATCCGCCGGCACCTCAAGCACATCGCCCACCCCATCCTCGGCGACGCCACGCACGGCAAAGGTCCGCTCAACCGCTGGTGGGCCGAGCGGCTGGGCGGGCAGCGGCTCTGGCTGCATGCCTGGCGGCTGCAGGTGCCGCATCCGGTGACGGGAGAAACGCTGGTGCTCGACAGCGGCCTGCCCTGGCCCGGTGCGCCGCTGGACGCTTCCCTCGCACCCATGGAAGTACCCGATCTGCGGGCCTGGCAGAAGGTGTTCCAGCAATGGCCCTGGGCCTTCACGCTCGGCACTCCACCGGCAGATGAAGCACTCCCGCCCGACGGAGGCGAGGAGGCGAGGAGGCGAACCAGCTCCGGTGAACCGTCCACACAGCTATTTTTTTAATAGCGCAATACGCTCTATCTACGTCGGCTAGAAGCCATTTCAGCCCGATTCGCCCGTTGCGTGGCTAGGATTTTGGCCAAATCCAGGCCGGATGCGCCGCTGCGGATTCCGGGCTACGCTGCACGCCGGCCTGCGACGCTGGGCGAGACGCACCGCGGGTCCTGGATTTGGCCCGCTCGGGCCCCATGGCCGGATCGAAATGCGGCCCGGGCCCGGCGTCTGCCAGCACATCCTGCGCGTTGCGCAACGGGCATTCCTTGAGCGACAGGCATCCGCAGCCGATGCAGCCGTCGAGCTGGTCGCGCAGCTGCGTGAGCAGGCGGATGCGCTCCTGCAGACCGTCGCGCCATCGCGCCGACATGCGGCGCCAGTCCGCCGCCGTGGGCGTTCGGCTGGCGGGCAGCGCCTGCAGGGCCTGGGCAATCTCGGCAAGCGGCACGCCCATGCGCTGCGCCACCTTGATCACCGCCACCCGCCGCAACACCGAGCGCGGATAGCGCCGCTGGTTGCCGGCGGTGCGCAGGCTGACGATGAGCCCCTGGGACTCGTAATAACGCAGCGCCGACACAGCCAGCCCGCTGCGCACGGCGACCTCGCCCACGGACAGTTCAGGCTCTGCAGCGTTCTTTCTCGAAGGAGCGGAAGACATGTGGAATCAAGCAGGAAGGAACGGAGACACACGAAGGCCGACACGCGGCGGACAAGGTCCCCTGACACCGCGCCAGGCCGCAACGGCCGCAAAGGCACGCGAAGCCATTGACCTCAAGTCAACTTGAGGTTCGATACTAAGGCCATGCACTCCCCATCTGTCCGCGCAGTACAGCGCCCAGCGCCCCCGCTTTCTTTCCACAACCCCGACGGGCTCTACGACCCGCGCCCCAACGGCTATTCGCACGTCGCAGTGGCTCGCCTGCCGGCATGCATCGTCCACATCGCCGGCCAGGGAGGCGAAGACGCAGAGGGCCGGCTGGCCGGCGGCTTCGACGCCCAGGTGCGGCAGGCCCTGGCCAATCTGGTCAGCGCCCTGGGAGCGGCGGGCGCCCGCCCAGCCGATGTGGCGCGCCTCACGGCACTGGTGGTGGACCATTCCCCGACGCGGCTGCAGACCTTCTCGCAGGCCCTGCAGGCGATCTGGGGCGACGCGCCCACGCCGGCCTGCACGCTGATTCCGGTGCCGCGCCTGGCGCTCGATGGCATGCTCTTCGAAATCGACGCCACGGCCTATCTGCCGCCCGACGACGCGCGTTGAGCCGGGCGCACATCCTCCCCGCCCCAGACAACCATCCACTTCGCTCGCCCCATGACCGACCACGCCATACCCCCTGCGGAGCCCGCCCCGCTCACCACGCCCGTGCTGCTGCTGATGGCCCTGGCCTGCGGCCTTTGCGCCGGCGCCAATTACTACAACCAGCCGCTGCTGCACTCCATCGCGCAGCACCTGCGGGTGAGCGATGCCACCGCCGCACTCACCGTGACGCTCGCGCAGGTGTCGTACGCCTGCGGGCTGCTGCTGCTGGTGCCGCTGGGCGACAAGCTGGAGCGGCGCCGGCTCATCGTCTCGTTGATGGTGCTGGCCTCCGCTGGCCTTTTCCTGAGCGGCTTCGCGGGCAGCTTCTGGCTGCTGGCCGTGGGCACCGTCATGACGGGGCTCTTCTCCGTGGCAGCGCAGGTGCTGGTGCCGCTGGCCGCCAGCCTGGCCGCGCCCGGGCGGGGCGGGCGCGCAGTAGGCCTGGTGATGAGCGGGCTGCTGATCGGCATCTTGGCCGCCCGCAGCGTGGCCGGGCTGCTCTCGGGCCTGGGCGGCTGGAACCTGGTCTATCGCGTGGCGGGCGTGGCCACGCTGCTGGTGGCACTGGCGCTCTGGTTCGCGCTGCCGCCGCTCACGCGCCCGCGCAATGCGCCGGGCTACCTGCAGGTGCTGCGCTCGCTGGGCACGCTGGCCGCGCGCCACCCGCGCCTGCGCAGCCGGGCGCTGCTGGGCGGGCTTTCATTCGCCTCGGTGAGTGCGCTCTTCTCCACCATGGCCCTGATGCTGGGCGGCCCGGCGCACGGCCTGGGCGACGCGCAGATCGGCCTCATCGGGCTGGCCGGCGTAGCCGGCGCGCTGATGGCCAACGTAGCCGGCCGCATGGCCGACAAGGGCTACGAGCAGTGGACCACGCGCGTGTCGGTGCTGCTGGTGCTCCTGAGCTGGCTGCCGCTCTGGTTGGGCGGCGGCCGCATCCTGTGGTTCCTGGCCGGCATGCTGCTGATCGACCTGGCGCTACAGGGCGTGCACATCAGCAACCAGAACGTGATCTACGCGCTGGCACCCGATGCACGCTCGCGCCTGAACGCGGTGTACATGACGGGCTACTTCACGGGTGCGGCGGCCGGATCGGCCGTCGGTTCGCTGGCGTGGCAGTACGGCGGGTGGCCCGCCACCTGCGCCGCTGGCGCGGCGATCGCCCTGTGCAACGGTGTCGCCTGCTGGCACGACAGCCGGCTGGCCCGGGCTCACGGTGCGGGCGGGGCGTAGTCACTATCAAAAGCATAGCATTCCGCCTTGGCGGAACCTGCGCGGGACAAGCCTTCGGCCTCAATCTGCACCGCCGGATCGCGCTTTGTCCGACACGCCCGGCGCGCCCACCCCGGTGTAATGGGGACACCACAGCGCCCCCCGGCGCCCATCCACCCCAGGAGGACGCATATGAGCACATCCCATCCCACACAACAAGGCATCATTCAGGGCGAAGTCACCTACCGCGAAGGCGACGGCATGCCCATCCCCATCCCCCAAGGCCCGGTCGAGCTGGTCCACTCGCACGACAGCGTGACGCTGAGCTGGACCGCCGACAACAACGCCGCAGGCGTAGCGGCCATCCCGCGGGACGATTTCGATCGCTATGCCCGAGAAGGCAAGATCCGTGTGGACGGCGGGCCCATCGAAGCCCCCGAGGCGCCTCAAGCTGAAGGCTCGGCCGCTTTGGCGGAACAGCCAGTTGACGCGCAAGGGCAACAGCAACAACAGCAGCAAGCGGCAGCGAACTCCGCCGACAGCCAGCCCGTGCCGGACCCCGAGACCTCGCAGGACGGACATGCCGTCGAACATGACTATGCCGAGGCCGCACAGGCGCAGGACGACGACGCGCCCCAGCGCGACCGGGCTGCCTGACCATCGGCGAACGAACGCGCAAAGTTATCGGCGCCGCATCTGCACTGCGCTCATCGTTGACCTGCGGGGCCTCCACGGCCCCGCCGGCTCGTCTGGCGGTGTTAGCGCTGCCAGGCGGTCGCCACGCAGGCATGCGGGCCATGGCACAGTGGCGGCTGCCGCATGAACTCCTCTCCCACGCCTCTGTCGCCGCCGGTGGCCCATGTGCCGCAGGGCAACCCCTTGCCCGGCCTGCCCCTCCTTCCGGACGGAAGCACACCGCTCGATGCGGCCGGGCTGCGTCTATTGCTGAGGGCCTCCCTGCCCGACAAGAGCCACCATAAGGCCCAAGGCTGGTTCGGCGACACGGACTTCCTGCTCACCCGCGCCCACGTGGACGAGGACGGTGACACCTACCACGACGGCCTCTTTCTCACCGTCTGGCAGCAGTGGGATTTCTGGGTCGCAGACGCGCCCGCCGCCGCCGCCGCCGCCGCCGCCGCCACCGGCAGCGTGCTGCGCGCCGTGGCCGCTCAGGCCGGCGGCTGGCTGTTGCGCCGGCCTGCGGCACGGGGCGGCTTCACCCGCCTCTACCGCCGCCATGGCGCAAGCGGCCGCGGCGAAGCCCACTGGCGCCCGCTGCCCGAAGGTGCGGGTGCGGACAGCACCGCCGCCGCCGCCCTTGCAGCCTGCCAGCAGGCCTGGCAGGGCCTGCTGGACTACTGGCGCAAGGCGCTGGCTCACCGGCAGCTGCGCTACCCGCTGCGCGATCGGCTGCTGTCCGAGTGGACGCCCGAGCGCATCGAACTGCTCGCGCTGCTGCCCCGCTTCGCACAGCAGCCGCAGGGCGGGCGCTGGGCGGCGCTGCAGGGCCAGTGGCAGGGCCCGCTCTGGATTGGCACCCGCCCGCCCCTGGCCCCCGCTGCACCCGGCGTCCGGCGCCACGGAGCGCAGGAGGGCGCGGCCTTGCGTCTGGGCTGGCGAACGTCGGCAGGCATCGAAGGCAGCGGCGGCTCGACGCATGCGGGCGACAGCGACGATGGCGACCACGATGACGCCGTCGCCTGCTATCAGCTGGAGGCCGCCGCCGGCCGCGACCAGGCGCATGCGGGGGCGGACGCCAAGCTGCGCATCACTTACGCCCAGCGCTGGACCGACGCCCGTGAGCCTCTGCCGCCGGAGGCGGTCGATCACACCGAACACTTGCTGCAGCTGCTGGCGCGGGCCGAGGCGCATCTGCAGCGCATCCATGCACCCGACGCGGGCCACGGCACCAAGGGTGGCGAGACGAACGCCGATCCCGCCGGGTGGTCCCATGCCCTGCAATGGCTGACCCACGACCATCCCCTGCCTTCGCCAGAAGCGGAGGACTCGCACCTCGCACCAGCCCCGCCTCATGCCGCCTGGCTGGCGCTGTCGCACGCCTGGCAAACGTCTGGCCGCTCCCGCGCCGCACGGCAGCGCCGCGGCCTGCCGGCAGGCGCCGACCCCCGCACCCTGCATGCAGCGCGGGTGCTCGCCCTGGCCCGCCTGGTGAGCAGCGCAGGAAAAGGCGCTGACGAGATGGCCGTCCGCTTTCGCCGGCGCTTCGCCTATGCGCCGAGCTGCTATGCGGAGCCGGCCGCCACGCTCGGCCGGCGTGTGGGCCCCGTGATCTGGCTGCCCGATGCGAGCGGGCTCATCGCGGCGGGGGTAGCGGACGCATCCGGCGCGCACGAGGTCCACTGGATGGGGTTCGATTTGCAGGGCACGTTGCGCCGCATGCCGCTGTCGGCCGCACAGGTCGAAGTGGCGGCTGCAATGGCCGCCGAAACCCCTGCCGCGGGAATTCCCGATGGCAGCGGCGGCGCGGTCCTGGCCTGCGGTCCGGGGTGGACGGTTTCCGGCGATGCGCACGGCATGCTGCAGGCGCAAGACCAAGCCGCCGGCCGCCGGCTCTGGCAACACCGCGTGTCGACCACGGCGATCACCGGGCTGGCCGTGTCACCCGACGGGCGCACCGTGGTGGCCGGCACCGCCGGCGGCGAGCTGGCAGTGCTGCGCAAGTCCGGCGGGCCCGATCCTTTCGCGGAAGGCGACTCGCGGTATGTGGAAGCAGTGCGCTGGCTGTTCTGGACTGGCGAGGCGGAAGCGGGCATCCGGTGGTGACCGCAAGGCACGCCGCGACCTCGGCAGCACAGCCCCTGCGCAGGCCTGGAGCGAGGAGTGGACGCCCCGGGCAGCCGCAGCCCTCGCTGACTGCGCCTCTTACCGCCCCTTGCGCGCTGCCTTCTTCGCGGCCCGCTCGGCCTCCTTCAACTCCGCAGCAGCGCGCCACACCTCGAACTCGGCGGGAGTCTCCAGGGTCACCCGGCCCAGCACCGCGCTGCGCAGGTCCGTCATCACCAGCTCGGCGCCCTTTTGCAGGTTGACCCGCCCGCCGGACATCACCGCACCGCGCTTGCGGGCGATGGCTTCCAGCAGCTCTTCATCGTGGAGCGCGGCGATCGATTCGTCGCTCAGGCCCAGGCGGTAGCGCGCCTCCAGCAGGCTCGCGTAGTGCCGCTTGAGGTAGGCCAGAAGCTCCAGCGCCACCTCTTCCTCGTCGTAGGCGTTGCGGCCCACGGCGCCGCTGGCGGCGAGCTTGTAGCCGCTTTCCTCAATGGTGATGCGCGGCCAGAGCATGCCGGGCGTGTCCCACAGGTAGAAGTCGTCGGCCAGCGTGATGCGCTGCTCCAGCTTGGTAATGCCGGCCTCGTCGCCCGTCTTGGCCTGGCGCTTGTCGCTCAGCGTGTTGATCAGGGTGGACTTACCCACGTTCGGAATGCCGCAGATAAGCACCCGCATGGGCTTGGCCATGCCGCCGCGCTGGGGCGCGAGCTGGTGGCAGGCCTCGATCAGCCGGCGGGCAGGCGCGGGCTCGGAGGCATCGAGCCCGATGGCGCGGGTTTCGGCGCGGGCGTTGTACCAGTCCAGCCAGAGCGGCGTGCGGGCCGGATCGGCCACGTCCTGCTTGTTCAGTACCTTCACCGAGGGCTTGTGGCCGGTCAGTTCGGCCAGCAGCGGGTTGGCGCTGGAGCCGGGCAGGCGCGCGTCCAGCAGCTCGATCACCACGTCGATGTCCTTGATGCGCTCGGCGATCGCCTTGCGGGTGGAGTGCATGTGACCGGGGAACCACTGGATGGCCATGGGCTTTTTCTTTCGCGTTCTGGGGAGCTTGTCGGGGCGACAAGGATAATCGCGGCCTGGCCTTTCCCCCACGAACCGATTGCCCCTCATGCCCCTGCCCTCGCCTCCCGTCCACCGCCCCAGCAAGAAGGCCGAAGCCGAACTGCTGTTCAAGGGGGTGACCTGTGCGCTCATCGGGCTCATCGTGCTGCTGGCACCCTACGTGGCCAAATCATCCAGCGTGGGCGACATGATGCGGCAGGCCTACCTGGTGGGTTGGTTCGCCCTGGTGCTGGGCATCGCCTTCCTCGTTCGCTATGCCCTGCGGCGCTACGGTGGCCGCCGGCGCTACTGATCCCCACATCGCGCAGGCCGATGGCGCCGACTCCCTCGACCGATCCAGCCACCCCGCATGCCGGAGCATCGCCATCGTGCGAAGCGCTGCCGCGCATGCGCCGCCGCTTTGCGCTGCTGCGCCAGCATCTGACCGACGCAGGACTGGCGCTACGAGAACCTCCGCCGGAGCCCACCACCTGCTGCGGTCGCGGCTGCAATGGCTGCGTGTGGGACGGCTTTTACGCGGCGGCAGAGTGGTGGTGCGAAGACGCAGAGGACCTGCTGGCCGCGTCCCCGCCTGACACTTCCCGCGCGACCTCCAGCCCTGTGCCGCCGCGCTCCGGCGCTCCTTTGCCCCACTGCGACGGCGGCTCAGGCACACCAGCCGACCGCTCAAACCCGTCTTCTCTTTCGCACATCCCGTCCCGCCATGCCGACTCCTGAGGTCCGACCATCCCGCCAGACCGCCCCTGACGCAGCCGGTGTCGCTCGTTCACCCGATATGCGGGGCCAGGCGCTCGCCATCCAGCGCGACCCGCAGCGGCTGCTGGCCGTGCGCACGACAGACCTGCTCGACTCCCCGGCCGAGCCCGGCTTCGACGGACTGACCGCCACCGCGGCCCGGCTGCTCAATGCCGCAGCATGCTTCATCACCATCGTCGATGAGCACAGGGACTTCTACAAGAGCCAGTGCGGCTTTCCCGACGGGCTGGCGCAGGCCCGGCAGATGGAAGGCCTGACCTTCTGCCATTTCACACTGGACCGCAGCGATGCGCTGGTGATCGAGGACACCCACGCCACGCCCATCTGGGCCAGCGTGCCCACGGTGCAGAGCCTGGGCGTGCGCGCCTACGTGGGCGTGCCGCTCAAGTCCGGGGGCCAGAACATCGGCAGCTTCTGCGTGATCGACGTCAAACCGCGAGCATGGACGGCTCACGAACTCGAGACCATCCAAGAGTTGGCCGTTTCGGCCGCACGCGAACTGCACCTGCGCGCCGCGCTCACGGCCGCGCAACAGGCAGCAGAGAGCGCGCGCAGCCAGGCACTGGCGCGGGAGCAGGTACTGGCCGTGGTGGCCCACGACCTGCGCACCCCGCTGCAGGTGCTGCAGTTGAGCACGCGGCTGCTGCAACGCAGCGGGGCCGCGGCCCACCAAGAGGCCACTTTGCAGCGAATGCAGGCCGCCATCGACGTGATGGCCACCATGGTCGAGGGCGTACTCAAACCCAGCGAGGCGGCGCCCGCCATGCAGCCGATCCCGGTGAGGACGCTGGCGCGGGACGCCGTCCACATGATGGCGCCGCTCGCCGAGAAGAGCCGCATCACGCTGCAGTTGCACGCGCTGCCCGAAGCCGTCGTGCGCGTGGACTATGGCCAGCTGGTGCGCGTGCTGGGCAACCTCGTCGGAAATTCGCTCAAGTACTCCCCGCAAGGCAGCGTGGTGAGCGTGAGCGGCGCGCGCATCGGCGGGTCGCCCCTGGTGGACATCGTGGTCAGCGACAACGGCGTGGGCATGAGCCCGCAGGACGTGGCACAGGCCTTCAACGCCGGCTGGCAGAGCGACGCAGCCCGTGCACGCGACGACGGCGTGGGTCTGGGCCTGGCCATCGTCAAGTCCCTGGTGGAGGCCAACCACGGCCGTGTCCGCATCGAAAGCCGCGAAGGCGCGGGCACCTCGGTCACCATCACGCTGCCGTGCGAATGACGCACTGAGCCGGAGCCGAATCCCCGCTGCGGCCATGGCAGTTGGAATGCATCGCTTCCAGGCGCGGCTCACACCACCCAGCAACGCGGTTCTGGCGAAGCTCCCCATTGAAGACAGCACAGGGCCCGCGACGACGCCAGTCAGCTTGTGTGAGCCGCTCTAAGGCTGCTGCCGTACCTGATCGGCCTCGCGGCGCAGTTGCCCGGCCAGCAGCAGGGCCAGATCGAGCCGCCGCAGCACCCAGGGATTCAGGTCGCTCTCAAAAGGGTCAGGCAAAGGCTCGGGGCCGGGGGCTGCTTCCGGGCTGGTTTGCGCAGCATCAGGTGCCGGCGACGCAGGGCCGAGCAAGATGGCGTCAATGCGGTCAGCGGCCTGCGCCAGCGGTGCGGCGATGAAGGACGCGTTCAGGCGTCCGCGGCGCAGCAACAGCATGGACTTCACGGCGGTCAGCTGAGCCAGCAGCTGGTAGCAATAGGCCTGCAGCCGCTGCAGCCGCTCGATCGGCGGGCGCACGGCGCGCGGCTCCTTGATCGATCGCTGGGTCGCCTGCACCAGGGCAGAGAGGCTGTCGTAGGCCTCGCGCCGCGCCAGCCGCCAGTCCAGCTCAGGTGCGTTGTCCACCGCCTGCAGCTGGCCCAGGCCCAGTGCCAGGCGCGCATGGCGCGCTTGCGCGGCCACCGTGCGGGTCACCAGGGCCGGGATCTGCCCGCGCTCCCAGGACGGCAGCACGTAGCTGCACGCCCAGGCGATGCCGGTGCCGATCAAAGTATCGGCCAGGCGCTCGAACAGCGCGAAGGACGGGCTCACTCCCACGTTCAGCATGTGCGACTGCACCAGCCCCAGCACAGTGGCAGCCACGGCCGTGATGAGGTAGCGCCGCACGGCGAAAGCATGGGCCACGGCCTGCGCCAGCGTGAGCACAGCGATCAACGCGAGCGGCGACGGATGGGCGGAGAGCACCGACAGCGCGAGCACACAGCCCAGCAGCGTGCCGGCCACCCGCGCGTTGCGGCGTTCCAGGGTCTGCGCGAGGCTGCCGCGCAGCACCACCACGATGGTCAGCAGGATCCAGTAGGGATGCGTGCCCCAGGGCAGCGCCTGCGAAACGGTGTAGCCCGCACCCATCGCCAAAGCGGCGCGCAGCGCATGGCGCAGCGGCGGCGCGTCCCAGCGCCAGAGCGCGAGGAAGGGAGCCAGAGACCAGGTCGTCGGGCTGACGAACATCTGCCAGTGGGCACGCACCACCGCCAGGTTGGGCTCGACCTCGCCGCGGGCCAGCGCCACCAGGCGCAGGGCCTCGTCATTGACGTGCCCCATGCGGTCGGCCAGCGCACGCGCCAGCAGCTGCGGCGACGGGCCGGGCCCGTTCCACGGCGCAAAGGCGTCAGCCGGATCTTGGTCGTCGCCCGGAGACCAGCGCAATTGCGCCAGCCTCGCACGTCGGTCGCTCATCGGCGGGGGCATGTGCGCCAGCAGCAAGGCATCGGCCAGTTGGGCGATGTCGGCCGCCATCTCCCGCAGCACGGCCTGGATCTGGCGCAGGCCATGGGCATGGCCGGGCTGCGACAGCAGCGTGTCCAGATCGAGCTCGCAAGCGAGCAGATGGTCGCGCATCTCCAGCACCAGCAGCAGCATGCCCGCCAGCCGCTGACGGCGCGGGGTGCGCGGCGATTCCAGCACCACATCGCGGGTGGACTGCAGCTGGTCGGCCAGCGCTGCGTGGCGGGCCAGCAGGTCGCCGATGAGGACCTGGTCGGGGTCAGGCTCGCCCGAGGCTGGAGCGGCATCGCCCTGCCCCTGCTGCGTGCCGCTGCCGAAATGCCGCGCCTGCGCGCGCATGAGCGCGGCCAGGGCCAGCAGCGTGTCGGCCAGCAACTGCACGCGGTAGCGGCCGTTGAGCGCCAGATGCGCCAGCACCGAATAGACCACATAGAGACCGGAGCCCAGACCAAAGAACGCAGTGGTGCGCAAGGCGGCGTCCAGAGCATTGCGGCCTTCGTGGGTGGGCACGGCCATGCTGAAGATGGCCGAGAAAATCAGCGCAATGGCGACCGGCACACCCCGCTTGCCCCAGGCCATGGCCAGGAAGGAAACGAAGGCCGCCACCACGATCAGCACCCCCAGGGACACGGGATCGTCCTGCAGCAGCTGCACGCCGAAAAAGAGCGGCAGGCCCAGCAGAGGCGCCGGGAGCATCTGCCAGAACTTGCCGCGGCGCGGCCCTGGCAGGTCCGGCGGCGTGGTGACGATCACGCCTACCGCTGCGGCGGAGGCGGCTGCCGCACCGATGAAGACATGGACGCCCGCCGCGATCAGCATCAGCCCCAGTGCGACCGACAGCCCGTTGGCGACGTAGTGGCTCAGGGCACCGCGCATGGCGGCGCGCAGGCGGCGGGACAGGGAAGCGTTCGGGGTCTGAAAGAGTTTCACGATCACAGTGTGAAAGGGCGGCCATCGCCGGGCAACCGGGCGGCACCGGATGGTGCCACGCCCGTGCCGCGCCTGCCTCCGCTGTTCAGCAAGGCCGTCAGCCCAACTGCTCCACGGACATGTATTGCTGGCGCCAGGCTTCAAAGGGCAGCGTGTCGGCGGCCTCAATGGCCTTTTGCTCCGCGATCGACTGCGCCACGTAGCCTGCATGGCGTTGCTGCTGGTCGGCCGACCAGGGCTGCGCGAGCAGATAGTCGCGCGCGGCGGCCGATCGCTCCAGCGCGAATGCCGTGAAGTTGCCCGCATGACGCTCGGCGAGTACCTGCAGCACGCGGGCCGAAGGCGTCTGCTCGGGCGTCGCCACCAGGGCCTGCGCCGCGGCCAGGGCCTGGGCGTGGGCGTCGGTGTGCTGGGCGGCATCCAGGGCCTGGGCGATGGGGGCGCACTCGGCCAGCAGCTCGGCGGCCCAGTCGGTCAGGGCCACGCTGCGGCCGGCGCGCATGAGCTGCAGGCCGGGCTCTCGGCCGCGCTCAGCGGCCAGGTGCTGGTTGTGCTTGAGCTCGGCGATCTCGGCAGGCGTGTCGGGCGGGCTGTCCGAGAGCAGGCAATGCAGCAGGAAGACGTCCAGCAGTCGCATGGTCTGCGCGTTGATGCCCACCGGCTCGAACGGGTCCAGGTCCATCAGCCGCACCTCGACGTATTCGACGCCGCGCTCGCGCAGGGCATGCAGCGGGCGCTCGCCCGTGCGCACGGTGCGCTTGGGGCGGATGGTGCCGTAGAACTCGTTCTCGATCTGCAGCAGGCTGGTCCCCAATTGGTTGTATTCGCCGCCGAGGTTCATCACGCCCACGGCCTCGTAGTCCGGGTAGGGCCGCGTCAACGCGTCGTGCAGCGAATCGGCGTAGCCCTTGAGCCCGTTGTAGCTCACCGCCAGCGTGGCCTGGGCATCGCTCTGGTAACCCAGGCGCCCCATGCGCAACGACGTGGCATGCGGCAGGTACAACGCATTGCGGCCATCGCCCAGCGGCTGCAGATGGTGCTCGCGCCCCGCCACGAAACAGGGGCACAGCGCCGGCGATGCGCCGAAAAGGTACAGCAGCACGAAGGCGCTGCGGCGGAAGTTGCGGATCAGCGCAAAGTACTCCTCGCTTGTCACGCCGGGCAGCGACCAGTTGTAGTGGATGCCCGAAATGGTCTGCATACGCCGACCATAACGGTGGCCCAGGCCCATCCGATAGACGCTCTTGGCCCGCCCGATGTTGGACGAGCCGTAGCGCCCCAGGGGAATGGTCTCATCGGTAGGCAGGCCGCAGGGCATGCTGGACACCCACATCATCTCCCCGCCGCCTGGCTGCTGTGCCAGCGCCCGGTACGTGAACTGGTGGACTTCGACCAACTCGTCGAGGGTGGCCTGAGCGCTGCGGTGCGCGCCGGTGATCAACTCGAGCTGTGACTCGCTGAAATCGGTGGTGATCAACGGGTGGGTCAGTGCGGCCCCCAGGGCGTCGGGATGCGGAGTGAGGGCCAGGGCCCCGGAGGGCAACACGCGCAGGCCCTCTTTTTCCACGCCCCGGCGGATACCTGCCAGGCGGTCCGAGGATTGCGCGCCGATGCGCTCGTGTAGTTTTGTCATGTATTTATCCGCTGGTCCATCTCTTGTGGAGGCGGAACTTAGCACGGCGCTGCCGCCTGCGTAGTGGGTCGAGCGGGAGCCGTGGCCGGACGGCGGGGCACTTGGACCTCAGCACCACGAGGCCCGCGTTGCGTGTAGGGACACCCCTGCAGGCCGTCCCGCAGCAAGCCCGCAGGTCTCGGGGATTTTTTTCCACACGGCGGAATAACGGCCTTCAGGCAGCACACTATGGGCGACGGCGACGATGCCCTTGCCGCCTCGCATACCCACCACCAGAACCGCCCATGCCTCTCACGCCTTCCGAAAGCAAGAACCCCATCACGACGCAGGAGCGGCGGAGGGTCGAAGAGTTACGGGGCGTCCAGATGCGCCCAGGCGCGGTGCAGATTCAATTGGTCAGCATTGCGCTGCTGGCGATGGCGATCGCGCTGTCTCGGTATGTGAACCTGCCTGTCCGCCACGACCTGTATGGGCTACTGGCCCTGCTGAGCCTGGGCCTGGTCGCGGCACTGTGCATGGCCGTCTGGGGAACAGCCCGCCAATTCAACCATAGCGGCTTGCTGCATGGCCTGGCCGTCACCCTGGCCTATCGGCTCCTGGCGGACAAAGTCCCGAATCCGGGCTTCTGGCTGATTCCGCTGGCCATGCTGATCACCTTCACCACAGCCGTCTTCTTCACCCACTTCTGGAACCACACGATCTTCAACGTCTTGTGCTGGGCGTTGATGACCGACTTCGGCGCCGTCAGCAGCGGTGTGCCGGAACAGCAGCCGCTCCTGCTACTGCTGATCGTGGCAGGCATAGGACTGGCTGCGGCCGCGTGCCTGGCATGCGATATCGTGCATCGCAAGAACCTGCTGCTCACGGTGCGCCTCCAGAGGCTGGCCGATTTCGATGTGCTGACCACATTGCACAACCGCCGGTCCTTCCTGCAAATCGTCGAATCGGCGATTCACAAATGCACCGACGAGCAGACAGACGACACCAGGCAGGCCCTGCACTTTGCTCTGCTCGACATTGACGACTTCAAGCAGATCAACGACACGCAGGGCCACGGCGCTGGCGACTTGGTATTGCAGGAAACCGCGGCGGCCATCCGCTCTTATTGCGGGACGCACCCCTGCGGACGCCTGGGCGGGGAGGAATTCGGCATCCTGCTCTACGGCCTGGATGACGCTGCCGTACATGCCTTCATGGATGGCCTGCTTCCCCTGCTCGCAAAGGCAGCAATCGACGGGCCTCACATCACGGTGAGCGCAGGCGTATCGCGACTGCGCAAAGGCGATCAACTCAGCGACTTCGTACAGCGTGCAGACCAGCAGCTCTATCAAGCCAAGCGCTCAGGCAAGGACCGGTGGCAAGGCCAGTTCTAGCAGCCCCCGGCCCGCCGCGCCCTCGAAACCGCTTCCGGGTCCGAAGCACAGGGTTATCCCTAGGATCACTGGATAACGATGTGGATAACCCTGAAAAACAGCCGAACGACAGATCCAACCCATTGATTTGTAAGGATTCTTGACGCAATGCTGAAAAATGAGGCATCGACCACGACCGACCGCCTCCGGTTATCCCTGTCCGTGCTGGACAAGCATGTGGATAACGCTGAACAAGCCCTGTATGACAAATTCAAGTCATTGATTTATATAGAAATTGCCTGAACTGCTCAAAATTGAGGCAGAACTGCAGCAGTGCCCCATGGCGGCGTCGTGGAGCGCCAGCCCTATTGCTTCCATCGCGCCTGCCTCCCCTCTTCAGGCGACTCCGTGCCCGGGAACACCAGGAAGCGACGAACCAGTCTTCCCTGGTTATCCCTCCCCGCGCTGGACAATCATGTGAATAACCTTGGACAAGGCCTGTACGGCTAACGTAAGCCATTGATTCACAAAGAAATCAAACCCATTGACCAAAAAACAGGCAGACCCACATCGACTTATCCCTGTCCGCGCTGGACAATCATGTGGATAACACTGAACAAGCCTTGTATGACCGCTGCAAGTCATTGATTCACAAGGCCATTGGCTGATCTGCCCAAAATTAAGGCAGTTCTGCAATTCATCGGGTGCGCGCCATCACGGTGGCAGGGCACTCCCAATTTCATAGCATTACTCCCACATCCTGAAGGGCCCACGCAGGGAAGATGTCCCAAACGGGCTGTCAAAGTTCACCCGGTTATCCCTCTGCGCGCTGGACAATCATGTGGATAACCGTGGACAAGCCCTGTACGGCCGCTGCAAGCCCTTGATTTACAAGGAAACTCCACGCATTGATTAAAAACCAGGCAGCCCATCCCCCACTTATCCCTGTTCACGCTGGACAATCATGTGGACAACCTTGCACAAGTCTTGTATGAACGTTGCAAGTCTTTGATTTTGAAGGGAATTGCCTGCACTGCTTAAAATTAAGGCAGCCTCGCGGTTCATCGCTATGACAGCTTCGCTCTCGGCGATTGCTGCCAATTGCATAGCAATGGGCTCTGGCAGATCAAGCGCCAGCGCCATTTTTCACACTCCATCCATATCCCTGGTCCGACCGTCCCATGCTCACCCCTCCCTTCTTCATCGCTCGTGTCGGTGACGACGGCACGCAATGCGATGCCTGGCCCGAACAGCCTCTGCTGCAGTCGTTGGAGCAAGGCGGCATCGACTGGCCCTCCTCCTGCCGCAACGGCACCTGCCGCACTTGCATCGGTGTGCTGTCCGAAGGCGAAGTGCAATACCGCATCGAATGGCCCGGACTGTCCCGTGAAGAGCGGCTCGAGGGCTGCGTGCTGCCCTGCGTGGCTTATCCCGTGAGCGACGTGCGCCTCGAAGCACCGGGCATCTGACGGTGGGCCGGCGGCGCGCCCCGGGCCCGGCAGGGCCGCGCTGAACTAGAATCGCCCCCTCCAGAGGGAGCACGGCGCTCCCCTACGCACGGCCCTTGGCCGCGGCACTTGTTCTTCGGGTGGCAGCCTCGCAGGCTCCGGCCATCCGCCCGTCGGGAACACGCGCCGTGCCCGGCCGGGTGGCCCAACCCCCGAAAGCCCCAGTCATGAGCACCTCCCCATCCCCCGTGGCGATCTCGCCCGTCGAAGACATCGTGGCCGACATGCGCGCCGGGCGCATCGTGATCCTGGTGGATGAGGAAGACCGTGAGAACGAAGGCGACCTGGTGCTCGCGGCCGACCACGTCACGCCCGAAGCCATCAACTTCATGGCGCGCTACGGCCGTGGCCTGATCTGCCTGACCCTCACCCGCGAGCGCTGCGAGCGACTGAACCTGCCGCCCATGGTGCCTCGCAACGGCACCAAGATGGGCACCGCCTTCACAGCCTCCATCGAGGCGGCCGAAGGCGTGACCACCGGCATCTCGGCCGCCGACCGCGCCCGCACCGTGCAGGCCGCCGTCGCCCCGAACGCCGTGGCGGCCGACCTGGTCCAGCCGGGCCACATCTTCCCCCTGCAGGCGGTGGACGGCGGCGTGCTGATGCGCGCCGGCCACACCGAAGCCGGCTGCGACCTGGCCGCGATGGCCGGCTGCAGCCCCACGGCCGTGATCTGCGAAGTGATGAAGGACGACGGCACCATGGCCCGCCTGCCCGACCTGCAGGTGTTCGCCGCCGAGCACGGCCTGAAGATCGGCACCATCGCCGATCTGATCGAATACCGCAGCCGCAACGAGTCGCTGGTGCAGAAGATCGGCACACGCACGCTGCAGACCGCCTGGGGCGAGTTCACCGCCCATGCCTTCCGCGACGGCCCCAGCCAGTCGGTGCATCTGGCACTGGTCAAGGGCGAATGGAAGGACAGCGACGACGTACCCGTGCGTGTGCATGAGCCCCTCTCGGTGCTGGACGCGCTGGAAGTCAACCGCGCCATGCACTCCTGGGGCCTGGACACCAGCCTGCAATACATCAGCAGCAAGGGCTACGGCGTGGCCGTGCTGCTGAACTGCGGCGAGTCGGGCGACCAGCTGCTCGCGCAGTTCGAAGGCCGGGCCCAGTCGGCCCAGGCACCCGAGCGCGGCCGCATGGACCTGCGCACCTACGGCATCGGCGCGCAGATCCTGCGCGACTGCGGCGTCAGCCGCATGCAGCTGATGGGCCAACCCCGCCGCATGCCCAGCGTGGCCGGCTACGGCCTCGAAATCACCGGATACATCCCCAAGGAATAAAGAACATGTTTGGCGCAGACAAAGGAACAGCGGACAAGCTCGATGGCAAGAAACTGCACATCGGCATCGTGCAGGCCCGCTTCAACGAGAGCATCACCAACAGCCTCGCGGCAGCGTGCCGCGCCGAGCTGATCGCCCTGGGCGTGCAGGAAAAGCACATCCACCACGTACTCGTTCCTGGCGCCCTGGAAGTGCCGGTGGCCCTGCAGGCCATGGCCGAACGCGACGAATACGACGCGCTGATCGCGCTGGGCTGCATCATCCGTGGCGAGACCTACCACTTCGAGCTGGTCTCCAACGAGTCGGGCGCAGGTGTTACGCGCATCTCGCTGGACTACCACGTGCCGGTGGCCAATGCCATCATCACGACCGAGAACATGGAACAGGCCATCGCCCGCCAGACCGAAAAGGGCCAGGACGCGGCACGGGTCGCCGTGGAAATGGCCAACCTGCTGGAGGAACTGTCTTGAGCGAATCCACCCACGGCGACAAGCGCCCGCCGCGCCAGCCGCGCACCGGCACCACCAGCACGGGCGCCCGCAAGGCCGCCTCCAAGTCGGGACGCAGCCGCGCGCGCGAATTCGCGCTCCAGGCGCTCTACCAATACCTGGTGGGCCGCAACGACGCCACCGCCATCGACCACTTCACGCGCGACCTGGCCGGCTTCCACAAGGCCGACTCGGCGCATTACGACGCGCTCCTGCACGGCTGCATCCGCACGGCGGACGACCTGGACGCACTGATCGCGCCCAAGCTCGACCGCAAGATGGCCGAGATCTCGCCCATCGAGCATGCCGCCATGTGGATCGGCGTGTTCGAATTCCAGCACTGCATGGACGTACCCTGGCGCGTCGTCATCAACGAGTGCATCGAGCTGGCCAAGGAATTCGGCGGCACGGACGGCCACAAGTACGTCAACGGCGTGCTCAACGGCCTGGCGCCGCAGCTGCGCGCAGCGGAAGTGGCTGCCGACAAGGGCCAGGACGCCGGCACGCCGGCCTGATCCCGCCTTGGCACGGGCCGCACGAGCGGCCCGACCACCCACGCCTGCCCGCCAGCCGCAAAGTCAATCGCTCCATGAAGTTCTCCTCCCGCGCCGAACGCATCGAACCTTTCTACGTGATGGAAGTAGCCAAGGCCGCCCAGGCCCTGGCGCGCGACGTGGCTGGCAGCCGCGACCCGATGATCTTCTTGAACATCGGCGAGCCCGACTTCACCGCACCGCCCCTGGTGCAGCAAGCCGCCGACCGCGCCATGCGGGCCGGCGCCACGCAGTACACCAACGCCCTGGGTCTGGACGCGCTGCGCGAGCGCATCAGCGGCTGGTACGCCCAGCGTTTCGGCGTGCAGGTGCCGGCGCGCCGCATCGTCGTCACCGCCGGTGCTTCGGCCGCGCTGCAGCTGGCCTGCCTCGCCCTGATCGAAGCCGGCGACGAAATGCTGATGCCCGACCCGAGCTATCCCTGCAACCGCCACTTCGTGAGCGCAGCGGAAGGCCGGGCGGTGCTCCTGCCCACCACGGCCGAAGAGCGCTTCCAGCTCAGCGCCGCCAAGGTCGAGGCCGCCTGGGGCCCGAAGACGCGCGGCGTGCTGCTGGCCTCGCCCTCCAACCCCACGGGCACGTCGATCGACCCCGCTGAATTGCGCCGCATCCACGGCGTGGTGCAGGCGCGCGGCGGCGTGACGCTGATCGACGAGATCTACCTGGGCCTGTCGTACGACGAAGCCTTCGGCCAGACGGCGCTCGCCATCGATGACAACGTCATCAGCATCAACAGCTTCAGCAAGTACTTCAACATGACCGGCTGGCGCCTGGGCTGGATGGTGGTGCCCGAGGCCATGGTGCCGGTGGTGGAGCGGCTCGCACAGAACCTCTTCATCTGCGCGTCAACCATCGCGCAGCATGCGGCCCTGGCCTGCTTTGAGGCCGAGAGCCTGGCCGAATACGAACGCCGCCGCGCCGAATTCAAGGCCCGGCGCGACTTCTTCGTACCCGCGCTGCAGTCCCTGGGGCTCGATGTGCCCGCACTCCCCGACGGCGCCTTCTACGCCTGGGCCGACTGCACCCGGGCAGCCGAGCGCCTGGGCGTGCAAGGCAGCTGGGACTTCAGCTTCGCGCTGATGCGCGAGGCCCACCTCGCCATCACGCCGGGGCGCGACTTCGGCAGCGCTGACACGGCGCGCTTCGTGCGCTTTTCCACGGCCAATTCGATGCCGCAGCTGCAGGAGGCCGTGCGTCGTCTGCAGGCGGCCATTGGCTGACGGCGCGCCCCCTATCCAGAGACAGCAGACGATGGCATTCGAATGGCCCGTGCGGATCTACTGGGAGGACACCGATGCCGGCGGCATCGTGTTCTATGCCAACTACCTGAAGTTCTTCGAGCGCGCCCGCACCGAATGGCTGCGCTCGCTGGGCGTGGGCCAGCAGTCCCTTCGGGAACTCGCGGGCGGCATGTTTGTCGTATCCGACGCGCAGCTGCGCTACATCAGGCCGGCCCGCCTGGACGATGAACTGATTGTTACGGCCGCTGTCCAGGAAAGCGGACGGGCATGCCTGACAATACGCCAGCAAGCGCTCCTGAAAACAGAGCAAACGACCGAATCCGGGCCGGTGCTGCTGTGTGAAGGCACGGTCCGTATCGGCTGGGTGCAAGCCGATACGCTGCGCCCCGCACGCATTCCCGGCCACCTTCTCGCAACTCTCACAAGACCATGAATTCCCAAGACATGTCCATCGTCAGTTTGGTGCTCAACGCCAGTTGGGTCGTGCAGCTGGTCATGCTGCTGCTGATCGGGGTGTCGATCTCCAGCTGGGCCGCCATCTTCCGCAAGCTGTTCGCCCTGAAGCGCGTGCGCTCGCTCAATGAAGAGTTCGAGCGCGAGTTCTGGTCAGGCACCAGCCTCAACGACCTCTACGCTGGCGCTGCGCAGAACGCCAAGAACGCCGGCCCCATGGAGCGCATCTTCGCCAGCGGCATGCGCGAATACCAGAAGCTGCGCGAGCGCCGTATCAGCGACCCCGGCACACTGCTCGACGGCGCCCGCCGCGCTATGCGCGCGAGCTTCCAGCGCGAGATGGACGTGATCGAATCGAGCCTGTCCTTCCTCGGCTCCGTGGCGTCGGTGTCTCCCTATGTGGGCCTCTTCGGCACCGTCTGGGGGATCATGCATGCCTTCACCGGCTTCGCGGGCATGGAGCAGGTCACGCTGGCCAACGTGGCGCCCGGCATCGCCGAAGCGCTGGTGGCCACCGCGATCGGCCTCTTCGCCGCCATTCCGGCCGTGATCGCCTACAACCGCTTCGCCCGCGACATCGACCGCGTGGCCACCCACCAGGAGACCTTCATCGAAGAGTTCTCCAACATCCTGCAGCGCAACCTGGGCGCCCAGCCCGGTTCTGCCTCGGGCCACTGACCGCAAGGAGGCAAGCATGCCCGCAATGGCCTCGCGCAGCGGCAGCCGCCGCCGGTCGATGAACGAAATCAACATGGTGCCTTTCATCGACGTGATGCTGGTGCTGCTCATCATCTTCATGGTGACCGCGCCCATGCTCACGCCCGGCATGATCGACGTCCCCACCGTGGGCAAGGCATCGAAGCAGCCGCCGGCCGTGGCGCAGATCCTGGTCGGCAAGGATGGACAGCTGGAGCTCAAGACGCAGGACGCTACCCGCACGCTCACGCAGCGTGAGATCGGCGATGCCGCCAAGCGCTGGCAATCGGGCCAGGCCGAAGGCAGCGCGGTCGTGATCACGGCTGAAAAGACGGTGCCCTACGAGTCTGTCGTGAAAGCCATGGACGCACTGCAGAAGGCGGGTGTCCAGCGCGTGGGCCTGTCCGTGAAGACGGGGGGCTAAGGCCCGTCGCATCCGCCGCTGCCGCGCCCTGACGCCCGGCCAGCACCGCACCCAGCCCTTTCCCACGCGGCCCCTATTTCATCCGACGATTCCCGCATGTACGCCCACGACGACCGCGACCAGTTTGCCCCGCCCCGTCCTCCCGGACGCATGCGTGCCGTGGCCTTGGCCGTGCTGGCGCATGCCGCCCTGATCGCGGCGCTGACCTGGGGCGTGAACTGGAAGACCAGCGCCGACCAGCCCGCCGTCGAGGCCGAGCTGTGGTCGGCCGTGCCGCAGCAGGCCGCGCCCCGCGAAGTCTCCCCTGAACCGCCTCCGGCACCCACGCCTGCGCCTCAGCCGGAACCGGCCCCACCACCGCCACCGCCCGCCCCCCCTCCCCCACCCCCTCCGCGCGCGGCAGAGCCGGACACGCGCGAAGCCGACATCGCCATCGAGCGCGAGAAGCGGCGGCTGGAGCAGGCCAAGAAGGAACGCCAGCAGCAAGCCGAGCGTGACAAGCGCGAACGCGAGCGCCAGGAACAGCTGGAGCAGGAAAAGCAGGAGCGCCTGCAAAAGCAGAAGGAACAGCAGGCCAAGGAAAAGGCCCTGCGCGACAAGGCCGAGAAGGACCGCGCTGAGCGCGAGCAGGAGCGCCGCGAGAAGGCCGAACAGGACAAGAAGAAGCAGCAACAGCAGCAGGCCGAAGCGCAAAAGCAGGCCGAGGCCCAGAAAAAGGCGGACGCCCAAAAGAAGGCCGAAGCGCAGAAGAAGGCTGATGCGGACGCCAAGCGCGCCGAGCAATTCCGAGCCGACCAGATGCGCCGCATGCAGGGCCTTGCGGGAGCCACCGGCGGCGAGACCGCCACCGGCACGGCGCAGCGCAGCTCGGGGCCGTCCGGCAGCTATGGTGGCAAGGTGGCGGCCAAGGTGCGGCCGAACATCGTCTATCCCGACACCATTTCCGGCAACCCGCGCACCGAGGTCGAAGTGCGCGTCGCCCCGGACGGCACCATCGTCGGCACGCGCATCACCCATTCCAGCGGCAACAAGGCGTGGGACGACGCGGTCATACGCGCTCTTCAAAAGACCGATACGCTGCCGCGCGACGTGGATGGCCGCGTGCCGTCGTCACTGGTGCTCGGCTTCCAGCCCAAAGAATAGGGGCGGAGCGCGTCCGAGCGGCGTGCGGACGCCCGCCGGCGTCGCAGCGGCACCTCGGTGACCTCCGCGCACCGCCCCACGCTCCGGCCTTCGGCAGCCACTGCCTCGTCGGCTTGGCGTCGACTCTTGCGGTCGCGCTCCGCGGCCCCCCTTGTTTTCAGTGCGCAGCAGGGGCGGAGGCCTTTACGCTCGTGCGCGCCACGCCGGCTGGCGTCACGCCGCCCTCGCCACCGCTGCCGCCGCAGGCAACGCATCCTTGTCGGTCAGCGTGCGCAGGAAAGCACCATATCGCCCGATCTCGCCCTGGCTCGAACGCGGCGCGCCTCGCCTGGCTTGAGGTCGAACGGCGCCTCGTTTTCGACGTTGCCCTCGTAGGCGGCAGGCAGATCGTCCTAACGGCTGTGAGGCCCTTTGACACTGCCCCCCCCGCAGACGGCCATCACCATCTCCGACCTGCCCGACAAGAAGAATGTGGACTGGGCCCGGTACGCCGGGAGCTTCAATGCCACGCTGGCATCGGCCAACACGGACCGCACCTTCGGCCGGCCCTTGCCGAACTTCCAGTTCCACCACCAGCCCTCCAACTACCACGCCAAGTTCGACCCGACGCAGGCCAGCGCTGCCGCCTACCGCGCCAAGCACCTGAAGGACTTCGACGCGCAGTTGCTGCAGGACGCCACGGCCCGCACGCTGCCGTGCCGTGAGCTTCTCCAAGCCCCAGGGCCATCTCAACCGGCGCCCCGGCTAAGCCAACGTGGCCGAGGGCGACGCCTACATCGCCAACGTGATTGCGCAACTGCCGGCCAGCCCGCAATGGAAGAACATGCTGATCGTCGTGACCTAAGGCGAAAACGGCGGCTTCTGGGACCCCATGGCCGTGCCGAGAGGCGACCTCTGCGGCCCCGGCACACGCATCCCGACACTGATCGCGGCCCCATGGGCCAAGCCCGGCGTGGTGGACCCTACCGAGTACGACACAGCCTCCATACTTGGCTTCATCACGCGCCGCTGTGGCCTCGACACCCTGCCCGGGCTGGCTCAGCGCGACGCTGCACTGGCCCCAAAGGCGGCAAGCCCATGGGAGATCTGACGCAGGCGCGGGATCTGGCCCAACTCATGCACTGACTGCGCGCCACGCATGGAGGTGCGGGGCGAGCCGTTCAGAGCGGCATGGCCCCCACAGCAAAGAGGCCCGCGACAGCGGGCCTCTTTTTTTCATGGGCGTGGCGCCTCAGCGCCAATGTGTGGGGTCATTCGCGCCGTTCGATCACTCGGTTGATGCGCAGCGCCAAGAGCGTACAGACGACACCCGACAGCAGATACACACTCACAGCCACCAGGCCGAACTTCGCCGACAGGCCCAGCGCCACCAGGGGGGCGAAGGCAGCACCGAAGAGCCAGGCCAGATCCGCCGAGAGAGCCGCGCCGGTGTAGCGGTAGCCCGGCGAGAAATTGGCCGTGACCGTGCCGGAAGCCTGCCCGTAGGACAGCCCCAAGAGGATGAAGCCCACGATGATGAAGACGTTGTTGCCGAGAATGCCGCCATTGAGCAGCAACGGCGTCAGCAGGCTGAACACGCCGATCAGCACCGCCATGGCGCCCAACGTGTTGCGGCGGCCGAACCGGTCCGCGAGCCAGCCAGAGAGCACCACCGCACCCGCAGCGAAGAATGCGCCGATGATCTGCACGCTCAGGACATGGGTGATCGACTGCTCGGAGAACATCGAGATCCAAGACAGCGGGAACACCGTCACGACATGAAACAGCGCGAAGCTGGCCAGCGCCGCGAAAGCGCCCAGGATCACGTTGCTGCCTTCCTCGCGCATCAGGCGAGTCACGCTGACCGGGGCCAGCTCACGCTGCTGCATCAGGTCAGCGTAGGACTGGCCCACCACCAGCCGCAGCCGGGCAAAGAGGGCCACCACGTTGATGGCGAAGGCGACGAAGAAAGGAAAGCGCCAGCCCCACTCCAGGAACTCTGCCACGCTCAGGCGGCTGTAGAGATAGGCGAAGAGGCCCGCAGCCAGGATGAAACCCACGGGGGCGCCCACCTGTCCCACCATGGCGTACCAGCCGCGCCGCCCCTCGGGGGCGGACATGGCCAGCAGCGACGGTAGGCCGTCCCAAGTACCGCCCAGGGCGAGGCCCTGGCTGATACGCAGCACCACCAGCGCCACGATGGCCGTAGTGCCGACGGAGTTGAAGCTGGGCAGGAAAGCCATCCCGGCCGTGCTGGCGCCCAGCAGGAAGAGCGACAGCGTGAGCTTGGTGCCCCGGCCCCAGCGGCGCTGGATGGCCATGGAAATGGCCGTGCCGATAGGCCGCGCGATGAAGGCCAGCGCGAAGATGGCGAAGGCCATCAGGGTGCCATCGAGCCGCGACATGAACGGGAACAGGAAGGACGGGAACACCAGCACGCAGGCAATCCCGAAGACGAAGAAGTCGAAATACTCGGACGACCTGCCGATGATCACGCCGACCGCGATCTCGCTGGGAGTGACATCCTCGTGGGTATCCGCGCGAGCGAGTGACCCTGAATCGTTGTATTCATCTGCCGGCAGCGAGGCAGTTGCTGTGAGTCCACTCATTAAGAACCTCCTGTTGACACTGATGTCTGAGGTTCTACGCCCAACGTTCCCCCCTAACAAGGCGACTTTTCCCCATAGCGGGGTGGGAGTTACCCTACGCGTGGCCAGGGGCACGCAGGGCGTGGCTCCATCACGAAAACGCACGGTTCTGGTGCAGCATCCTGACAAATGCTTGACCGTGGACAAAATGTCCAATCGACAAAAGCGCTGCAGGTATTACATTCCGAGCAGTCTAGTAACCCGCGTTTCTACCTAAGTGCGCCTTTGTTGCGTCTTCCAGCATGCATAAACTCAAGCAACTCCGCAGGCCCGCGTGGCTTGCCGCGCCCCTGCTGACAGCGCTCCTCGCAGGCTGCCAGAAGGCCGTCGTGCTCAACCCGGCAGGCGATGTCGCCGCACAGCAAGGCCAGTTGGTCATCACCGCCACCCTGCTGATGCTCATCATCATCGTGCCCGTGATCGCCCTCACGCTGTTCTTCGCCTGGAAATACCGCCAGACAAACACCGAGGCCGAGTACGACCCCGAGTGGCATCACTCCACCACGCTGGAGCTGGTGATCTGGACCGTGCCGCTCCTCATCATCATCGCCCTGGGCGCTGTGACCTGGATCGGCACCCACAAGCTGGACCCCTATCGGCCCCTCGACCGCGTGGACGCCAGCCGCCCCCTGCCCGCCAACGTGCGCCCGCTGGAAGTGCAGGTCGTCGCCATGGACTGGAAATGGCTCTTCTTCTACCCCGAGCAAGGCATCGCCACCGTGAACGAAGTGGCGGCCCCGGTGGACCGCCCCATCCTGTTCAAACTGACCTCCACCTCCACGATGAACGCGTTCTACGTGCCTGACCTGGCCGGCATGATCTACGCCATGCCCGGTATGCAGACGGAGCTGAACGCCATCATCAACAAGGCAGGCACGTACCATGGCATGGCATCGCACTACAGCGGCGCGGGCTTCTCCGGCATGACGTTCAAGTTCCGTGGCCTGAGCGACGCCGACTTCAACCAGTGGATTGCCCAGGCCAAGACGGCAGGCAAACCGCTGGATCGCACTTCGTATCTGGCGCTTGCCAAGCCCAGTGAACGTAACCCCGTCGAGTACTTCGGCTCCGTCGAGGCAGGCCTCTATGACAAGGTGCTCAACCGCTGCGTCGAAGAAGGCAAGATGTGCATGCACCACATGATGGCGATCGACGAGAACGGGGGGGCCGCCTATCTGAAGGCCTCTGGCCTGAACCTGCCGCAAGACGTCTGCACGGTGGACAACGCGGCCCAGGTGGTCGCATCGCTCGGCGTGCCGACCGCGAATTCGGCAGACATTGCCGCCGCCCGCTCCCTCGTTTCCCCACAATAAATCCGTAGGGCCCGCGCCTGCGTACAGGCCGTGCCCGCATCAAAGAGACTCGATATGTCTGAACAAACCGCTGCTGTGTCCCATTGGGCCCTAGGCCGGCTCAGCTGGGACTCCGTACCGATGGCGCACGAGCCCATCGTGCTGTGGACCTTCATCGCTGTGGCGCTGGGTGGCTTGGCCGTCTTGGCCCTGATCACCAAATTCCGCCTGTGGGGCCCTCTGTGGCACGACTGGATCTGCAGCATCGACCACAAGAAGATCGGGATCATGTACATGATCCTCGGCTTGGTCATGCTGCTGCGCGGCTTCGCCGACGCGGTCATGATGCGCCTGCAGCAGGCCATCTCCTTCGGTGACAACCTGGGCTATCTGCCCCCGCACCACTACGACCAGATCTTCACCGCACACGGCGTGATCATGATCTTCTTCGTGGCGATGCCGCTGGTCACCGGGCTGATGAACTACCTCGTGCCGCTGCAGATCGGCGCGCGCGACGTGTCGTTCCCCTTCCTGAACAACTTCAGCTTCTGGATGACCACGGCGGGCGCCGTGCTCGTGATGATGTCGCTGTTCCTGGGCGAGTTCTCCACTTCGGGCTGGCTGGCACTCTCCAACCTGGGGGCGCAGAACCCCGGGGTGGGGCTGGACTACTACATCTGGGCCTTGCAGATCGCGGGGGTGGGCACGACGCTTTCGGGTATCAACCTGATCGTCACCATCGTCAAGATGCGCGCGCCCGGCATGAACCTGATGAAGATGCCCATCTTCACCTGGACCGCCCTGTGCACCAACGCCCTGATCGTGGCTTCGTTCCCCGTGCTGACGGCAGCCCTGGTGCTGATGTCGCTGGACCGCTATGTCGGCACCAACTTCTTCACGAACGACCTGGGCGGCAACTCCATGCTGTACGTGAACCTGATCTGGATCTGGGGCCACCCTGAGGTCTACATCCTGATCCTGCCCTGCTTCGGCATCTTCTCCGAAGTGGTCGCCACGTTCTGCAAGAAGCGCCTGTTCGGCTACACCTCCATGGTCTATGCCACGGTGGTGATCACCATCCTGTCGTACCTGGTGTGGCTGCACCACTTCTTCACCATGGGCTCCGGCGCCAGCGTGAACACCTTCTTCGGCATCACGACGATGATCATCTCGATCCCGACGGGCGCGAAGATCTTCAACTGGCTGTTCACCATGTACAAGGGCCGCATCCGCTTCGAGCTGCCCATGATGTGGACCGTGGCCTTCATGGTCACCTTCGCCATCGGCGGCATGACCGGCGTGCTGCTGGCAGTGCCCCCGGCCGACTTCGTGCTGCACAACAGCCTGTTCCTGATCGCCCACTTCCACAACGTGATCATCGGCGGCGTGCTGTTCGGCCTGTTCGCCGGCATCAACTACTGGTTCCCCAAGGCGTTCGGTTACAAGCTGGACCGCACCTGGGGCCTGCGCTCCTTCTGGCTGTGGGTGGTGGGCTTCTGGGTGGCGTTCGGCCCGCTGTACGTCCTGGGCCTGATGGGCGTGACCCGCCGTGCCAACCACTTCGAAGACGTCTCGCTGCAGCCGTATTTCATCGTGGCCGCCGTGGGCGCCGCGATGATCGCCGGCGGCATCGCCTGCTTCCTGATCCAGCTGCTGGTCAGCTACCTCAAGCGTGAAGAGCTGCGCGACTGGACCGGCGATCCGTGGGATGCACGCACCCTGGAATGGGCCACCTCCTCGCCCCCTCCCAACTACAACTTCGCCTTCACTCCCGTGGTGCACGAAATTGATGCGTGGTGGGACATGAAGAAGCACGGCTACAAGCGCCCGCTGACCGACTTCCAGCCCATCCACATGCCCGCCAACACGGGTTCGGGCGCCGTGATCTCGGCCCTGTCGCTGGTGCTCGGCTTCGCGCTGATCTGGCACATGTGGCTGCTGGCTGGCCTGTCGTTCGCGGCAGTGGTGCTGGCAGCGATCATCCACACCTTCAACTACAAGCGCGACTTCTACATCCCCTCGGAAGAAGTCGTCTCGACCGAAGAAGCCCGCACACTCCAACTGGCCCGCCATGTCTGATATCCGTTACCAAGCAGGCGCCGCAGGCGCCCTGGCCGCACGCGAATACCACCCCGCGCACGAGCCCCATCCAGAAAACGGCACCGCGCTGGGCTTCTGGCTCTACCTGATGAGCGACTGCCTCATCTTCGCCGCGCTGTTCGCCACCTACGGTGTGCTGGGCCGCAGCTATGCCGCAGGCCCGACCGGCGGAGAGCTGTTCGACCTGAAGCTGGTGGCCATCAACACGGCCTTCCTGCTGGCATCGTCCATCACCTTCGGCTTCGCCATGCTGCGCAAGCAGCTGAACGACGTGAAGGGCACGCTGCTCTGGCTGGCCGTCACGGGCCTGTTCGGCCTGTGCTTCCTGGGCCTGGAGCTCTATGAGTTCCATCACCTCATCCACGAAGGCGCGGGCCCGCAGCGCAGCGCCTTCCTGTCCGCCTTCTTCACGCTGGTGGGCACCCATGGCCTGCACGTCACCTTCGGCCTGATCTGGCTCGTGGTGCTGATGGTCCAGATCGGCAAGCATGGCCTGATCCCCGAGAACAACCGCCGCCTGATGTGCCTGTCGATGTTCTGGCACTTCTTGGACGTCGTCTGGATCGGCGTCTTTACCTTCGTGTATCTGATGGGAGTGCTGTAAACATGAGCGCACAACACGCAACGCACGCCCCGGCCCATGGCGGCCACGGGCATGACGATCACCACCACGACGCCAACGAGCCGCACAGCAGCTTCTCGGGCTACATGACCGGCTTCGTGCTGTCGATCATCCTCACGGCCATCCCCTTCTGGCTGGTCATGGCCAAGGTGATCGCCGACCGCAACACCGCCATCCTGGTGCTCGGCGGCTTCGCCGTGGTGCAGATCCTGGTCCACATGGTGTGCTTCCTGCACATGAACGGCAAGGTGCAAGGCGGCTGGACCATGCTGTCCACCATCTTCACCGTGGTGTTCGTGGCCATCGCCATCGCCGGCACGCTGTGGGTCATGTTCCACATGAACACGAACATGATGCCCGACCACGCCATGCCGGGCACAGCTCCTGCCGCCGCCGCTCCGTCGGCCGTGACGCCTTGACGGGCGGAGCGTACCGCTCCGGCGCCGGCCACAGCGGCCGGCGCTCCCCCTTCGCAAAAGCGATGCTCATCCTGGTGGGCATCGCTTTGTTTTTGGGGTTCATCGCGCTGGGTACCTGGCAGGTACAACGCCGCTCCTGGAAGCTGGCCCTCATCGAGCGCGTGGACCAGCGCGTGCATTCCGCTCCGGCGGCCCTGCCCCCGCCGGCGGACTGGCCCCGCGTGGATGCGGCCGGCTACGAATACCTGCCCGTGCGCGTCACTGGGCGCTGGCTGGCGGGCAAGACGGTGCTCACGCAGGCCGTGACCGACCTGGGGCCTGGATTCTGGGTCGTCACGCCCCTGCAACAGGCCGATGGCACGCAGGTGCTGATCAATCGGGGCTTCATCCCCGCAGACCAGCGCGCCCGCTGGCAGCCAGCGCCGCAGGCCGCCGAAGGCTCCAGCGCATCGCCACAGCTCTCTGCGGACACCGTGCAGGTCCAAGGCCTGCTCCGCATGACCGAGCCCGGCGGCGGTTTTCTGCGCCACAACGACCCGTCGGCTCAACGCTGGTATTCGCGCGACGTCGCTGCCATCGCTTCCAACCAAGGGCTGGATCGTGCTGCGCCGTTCTTCATCGACGCAGGCCTTCCGGGCACGCAGCAGCCACAACAGCAGGCCGCCGACGCGCCCCGCTCGGGCATGACCACCATCCGTTTTCCCAACAGCCACCTGGTCTACGCCCTGACCTGGTACGGCCTCGCCCTGATGACGCTGGGCGCCATGGTGTATGTGGCACGATACGAGCGCCGTTCCCGCGCCGCATCCGCCCCATCCACCCTGCATGACGACGACTCCGACTGAGCACCCCGCGGCCACGCCCGCCCCTGCCGCCCGCAAGGCCCAGGCCGCCAACACCGCCGCCGGGCTCAAGAACCTCCAGCAATTGATCCAGTTGCGGTGGCTGGCGGTGATCGGGCAGGTCTTCACCATCGAGGTGGCGCACTACACGCTGGCGCTGGCGGTTCCGGTCCAGGAGATGCTGCTCGTCGTCGGCTGCCTCGCCCTCTTCAACGTGGTCAGCCTGCTGCGCTGGCGCACCGGCTTGCGGGTGCAGCACGTCGAGCTCTTCCTGGCCCTGTTGATTGACGTTGCCGTGCTCACGGTGCAGCTCTACCTGAGCGGCGGAACCTCCAATCCCTTCGTCTTTCTCTATCTGCTGCAGATCGCCGTGGGCGCGGTGCTGCTGCGCGGCGGCTACATCTGGTCCATGGTGCTCATCACCGCGCTCTGCTTCACTGCCCTCTCGCGCCACCACCTGCCCCTGCCTCCGGTTCCCGACCTGCACCATGGCGCGCCCAGCCTCTACACCCTGGGCCTGCTGGTCTGCTTTCTGCTCAACGCCATCCTGGTGGTGATCTTCATCACCCGCATCGGGCGCAACCTCCGCCAGCGCGACGCACGGCTGGCCGCCGCCCGCCAGCGCGCCACGGAAGAAGAGCACATCGTCCGCATGGGGCTGCTCGCGTCCGGCGCGGCGCATGAACTGGGCACGCCGCTGTCCACCATGGCCGTCATCCTGGGCGACTGGAAGCACGATACGATCATCAACGGCCATCCGGCGCTGCGTGATGAGGTCGCCGAGATGCAGGCCCAGGTCAAGCGCTGCAAGGGCATTGTCAGCGGCATTCTGCTGTCGGCGGGCGAAACCCGCGGCGAGGAGTCGGCCCAGACCACCGTGCGCCAGTTCGCCGATCGGCTGGCCGCTGACTGGCGCGCCACTCGCTCGGTGGACGAATTCCGCTACGACAATCGGTTCGGTGCCGACGCCGCCATGGTGGCCGACACCACGCTGGAGCAGATGGTTTTCAATGTGCTGGACAATGCTCGGGACGCCTCGCCCCACCGCGTGGACCTGACGGTGGACCGACTGGGCGACCAGCTGCGTATCACCGTCATCGACGCGGGTCCAGGCTTCGACCCGGCGATACTCGCGCGCCTGGGCAAGCCTTACCAGTCCACCAAGGGACGCCCGGGCGGCGGCCTGGGCCTATTCCTGGCGATGACGGTCGCGCGAACCCTGGGCGGCAGCCTTGTCGCGCGCAACCTACCGGAACCCCGGAGCGGCGCCGAGGTCGTCATCCAGCTGCCCCTCGCCGCCATCTCGCTGCCCGATACCGGAACCCCATCGCACCATGGACGCCACTGATTCCGACCGCCTGCTGCTCATCGTCGAAGACGACGACGCCTTCGCACGCACCCTCGCCCGCTCGTTCGAACGGCGCGGCTACCGCGTGCTGCAGGCCGACAGCCTGAGCGGCCTCGACGACGTACTGGCGCATCACCGCCCGGGCTATGCCGTGGTGGATCTGAAGCTCAAAGGGGAGGCCTCGGGTCTCGCCTGCGTGCAGAAGCTCCATGCCCATGACGAGGACATGCTCATCGTCGTGCTCACCGGCTTCGCCAGCATCGCCACAGCCGTGGAGGCCGTGAAGCTGGGCGCCTGCCACTACCTGGCAAAGCCCTCCAACACCGACGACATCGAAGCCGCCTTCGGTCTGACTGAAGGCAATACCGAGGTAGAACTGACGAATCGCTCCAGTTCCATCAAGACGCTGGAATGGGAACGCATCCACGAAGTGCTGGCCGAGACCGACTTCAACATCTCCGAGGCCGCGCGCCGGCTGGGCATGCATCGGCGTACGCTGACGCGCAAGCTGGAAAAGCGGCAGGTGAACTGACCATCGAGCGCCCGCGCCCAGGGCGGGCCAGGCATTGCTTCAAAAAACATAGCACTCCGCCCCTACGGCAAGAGGGCTACAGGGCGATTTCTCCCTATTGATCGCACCCTATTTCACACGGCCCCTACCCGAACACCCGTCGTACGAAGACCTGGGCCGCGACCTGACAGCCGCCGCGATTGAAGGGGGCGTTGGCTCCCAACGCAAAAGGCACGGGCAGACGGGCGGACCGGACGGAAGCAGGCTCCATCTGCAGAGACTGCAGCGGCATGTCCGGAGGCAGCCATTCACCAAGGCAAGGCAGCGGCAGCGGTAGCGATGAGCCGGCCAGCCCTCGGCGGGCAGAGGACCGGGGGAATGCGAGTGAGGCAATTGGTCATGGCGATCGCTCTGGCCCGCACGGGCCAGCAACAGCGAAGGGCCCGCTGTATGGCCTGCCACTTCGCCATCCTCCCGCCCCTCCCGCATCGCCGCGCCCGGCCACCGCGGCTCCAAAACATCAGGCGACGATGGGGTCCTCTGTCAGCATCTGCCGTTCGAAAGCGGCCAGGCGCTTGTAGATGGAGATCTGCTCCACCACCGTACTCCAGTTCTGCACCAGGAACTGGAAGGAATCCATCACCTTGTCGAAGGCACGCGAGATCTGCTGCATCACGCCCAGCGTGATAACGCCCGCGATCAGCGTGGGGCCCAGGGCCACCAGCGGCACCAGGACACTCACCTGCAGATACGACCACTTCACCACGTCGAAGTACAGATAGTTGAAGAACAGCCGGAAGTAATTGCGCCGCACATGCGCAAACAGCGCGGCGGCGGTAGGTGGAGAAGCGCGCAGCGGGTCGTCCTCGCCCAGCACCAGTTCCTTGCGGTATGCGGCTTCCACACGCTGGTTCTGGAATTCCAGGCCCGGCAGCTTGACGCCCACCACTGCCAGCAGCAGCGTGCCGCCGAGCGACCACAGCAGCGCGACCCAGACCAGCGAATGCGGCACGGCGCCGAGCACCGGCAGCGCAGTCACCTTGTCCGAAAGCATCCACAGCACCGGCAGAAAGGCCGCCAGCGTCATCAGGCTGCGCAGGAAGGTCAGGCCCAGGCCCTCCATCGTGCTGGCGAAGCGCATAGTGTCTTCCTGCACCCGCTGCGCTGCGCCTTCGATATGGCGCAAGCGCTGCCAGACGGCCATGTAGTGCTCGTTCATGGCCTGGCGCCAGCGAAAGATGTAGTGCTTGCTGAAGAAGTCCACCAGAACCGCCGTGGTCACATAGATCATGGCGATGCGCGTGAACGTGGAAAGCTGTCCCCAGAACTGCCCTGCCGTGATGCTGCCGGGCTGGCCCAGCGATTTCTGGATCAAGTCGTAGAAGCTGCCGAACCAGTCGTTGATCTGCACGTCAAGCTCGACGCGGTACCAGGTGGCCAGCAGGATGAGCACCGTACCTGCAATGGACCATGCCCACCAGCGGCGGGACAGAAAGAAGGACTTGAACATGGGAAAGCTCGTTATCGTGGTTCTGCGGAGTCGGATGCCGGGCGAGCGGGAAATGTTCCGCGGCCCTGCTGCTATGCAGGAGGCCTGCCAGCAGATGCTTGAAGAAAAAGACGGCGGAAATGGGCAAAAGAAATGCCCCGGGGGATCACTCCCCCGGGGCATCGCGTTGCGGCACCTTGCAGCGCACGGGCCCCGCTGGGCCCGCGGCGTCAGGCTGCCACCGACTTGGCGGCGTCCGCGTATTCCTCGATCTGGTCGAAGTTCATGTAGCGATAGACGCTGGCCTTGTCGGCATCGATCACGCCCATTTCCTTGAGGTATTCCTCCTTGGTGGGCAGCTTGCCGATGCGCGATGCGATGGCGGCCAGCTCGGCCGAGCCCAGGAACACGTTGGTGTTCTTGCCCAGGCGGTTCGGGAAGTTGCGGGTGGAGGTGGAGATCACCGTCGCACCTTCGCGCACCTGCGCCTGGTTGCCCATGCACAGCGAGCAGCCCGGCATTTCGGTGCGGGCACCGGCCGTGCCGAAGGCGGCGTAGTGGCCTTCCTTGATCAGCTCGTTCTGGTCCATCTTGGTCGGCGGCGCGACCCACAGCTTGACGGGGATGTCACGCTGGCCACCCAGCAGCTTGGCAGCTGCGCGGAAATGGCCGATGTTGGTCATGCACGAACCGATGAAGGCTTCGTCGATCTTGGTGCCAGCCACTTCCGAGAGGAACTTGGCGTCGTCCGGATCGTTGGGGCAGCAGACGATGGGCTCGGTGATGTCGGCCAGGTCGATCTCGATCACGGCCGCGTATTCGGCGTCCTTGTCGGCTTCGAGCAGTTCGGGCTTGGCCAGCCAGGCTTCGACCTTCTCGATGCGGCGCTTGAGCGTGCGGGCGTCGGCATAGCCGTCGGCGATCATGTTCTTCATCAGCACGACGTTGCTGGTGAGGTATTCCTTGATCGGCTCGGGGTTGAGCTTGATCGTGCAGCCGGCGGCCGAGCGCTCGGCGGAGGCGTCAGACAGTTCGAAGGCTTGTTCCACCTTCAGGTCGGGCAGGCCTTCGATTTCGAGGATCTTGCCGGAGAAGATGTTCTTCTTGCCGGCCTTGGCCACGGTCAGCAGGCCCGCCTTGATGGCGTACAGTGGAATGGCGTGCACGAGGTCGCGCAGCGTCACGCCGGGCTGCAGTTCGCCCTTGAAGCGCACCAGCACGGATTCGGGCATGTCCAGTGGCATCACGCCAGTGGCGGCACCGAAGGCCACGAGGCCGGAGCCCGCGGGGAACGAGATGCCGATCGGGAAGCGCGTGTGCGAATCACCGCCGGTGCCGACGGTGTCGGGCAGCAGCAGGCGGTTCAGCCAGCTGTGGATCACGCCGTCGCCGGGGCGCAGGGCCACGCCACCGCGGTTGCTGATGAAGGCCGGCAGCTCGCGATGCGTCTTCACGTCCACGGGCTTCGGATAGGCGGCCGTGTGGCAGAAGGACTGCATCACCATGTCGGCGGAGAAGCCCAGGCAGGCCAGGTCCTTCAGCTCGTCGCGGGTCATGGGGCCGGTGGTGTCCTGGCTGCCCACGGTGGTCATCTTGGGTTCGCAGTACGTGCCGGGGCGCACGCCCTGGCCTTCCGGCAGGCCCACGGCGCGGCCAACCATCTTCTGCGCCAGCGTGAAGCCGGCCTTGGTTTCGGCGGGCGCCTGCGGCAGGCGGAAGGTGGTGGAGGCCGGCAGGCCCAGGAACTCGCGTGCCTTGGCGGTCAGCGAGCGGCCGATGATCAGGTTGATGCGGCCGCCGGCGCGCACTTCATCGAGCAGCACGTCGCTCTTGAGCTGAAACTCGGCGACGGTCTCGCCATTGCGCACCAGCTTGCCGTCATAGGGCAGCACGTCGATCACGTCGCCCATCTCCAGCTTGGAGACATCGACTTCGATCGGCAGCGAACCGGAGTCTTCCTGCGTGTTGAAGAAGATGGGGGCGATCTTGCCGCCCAGCGTCACGCCGCCGAAACGCTTGTTCGGCACGTAGGGGATGTCCGCGCCCGTGGCCCAGATCACGCTGTTGGTGGCCGACTTGCGCGAAGAGCCCGTGCCGACCACGTCGCCCACGTAGGCCACGAGGTGGCCCTTCTTCTTCAGGTCTTCGATGAACTGCATCGGACCGCGCTTGCCGTCTTCCTCGGGCTTGAAGGCCGCGTCGGGACGGGTGTTCTTCAGCATGGCCAGGTAGTGCAGCGGGATGTCCGGGCGGCTCCAGGCGTCGGGTGCAGGAGAGAGGTCATCGGTGTTGGTTTCGCCGGGCACCTTGAAGACGGTGACGGTGATCTTCTTCTCGACTTCGGGACGACTGGTGAACCACTCAGCGTCGGCCCACGACTGCATGACTTCCTTGGCCTTGGCGTTGCCGGCCTTGGCTTTGTCGGCCACGTCGTTGAAGAAGTCGAACATCAGCAGCGTCTTCTTCAGCGCTTCGGCAGCCACACCCGCCACCTCGGCGTCGTCCAGCAGCTCGATCAGCGGGTGGACGTTGTAGCCGCCCACCATGGTGCCCAGCAGCTCGGTCGCCTGGGCCTTGGAGATCAGTCCCACCTTCAGGTCGCCATGCGCCACGGCGGCCAGGAAGCTGGCCTTGACCTTGGCGGCATCGTCAACACCCGGGGGCACGCGATGGGTCAGCAGTTCGATGAGGAAAGCCTCCTCGCCTGCCGGCGGGTTCTTGATCAGCTCGATCAGCTCGGCCACCTGCTTGGCGTCGAGCGGCAGCGGCGGGATGCCCAGTGCGGCGCGCTCGGCCGCATGGTCACGATAGGCTTTCAACATTTTGTTCTCCAGTGGGACTAATAGGTTTCTGATTTCAAGTGGGGCCGCAAGCGGCTGCCGGCAAGTCACTGCCAGCGCCGTCTGCCGTTACTTCGTGGCCGGGGACTGTTCGGCCGCCGCAGGGGCCGTGGCCGCGGAGGAGTCCAGCAGGCTGGCCTGCGGATGCGTCTTGAGGTTCTGGGCGACCACCAGCTGCTCTGGGCTCATGCAGTCGTCGGCCAGCCGCTGACCGGCCTTCTGGTTCATCAACATCGACTTGTTGGCGATCTGCAGCCAGACAGCGCCGCCAGCCTGGTCTTCCAGGCGCACGGCGCCGGTGCTCGTTGCGACCGGGGTCATGCGGTATTTGTACCCCTTGCCCTCAAGGTTGAAGCGGCCAGGCGAGGCCGGGTCACGCTGCAGGTTCACGTAGGCGCCCAGTTCGCAGGCGATGTGGCCGGTGTAGACGCGATCGGCAATGGCCAGCTCAGCGGGCGACAAAGCGGCCTCTGCCGCCATCAGGCCGCTGGCGACCTGGCTGGTAGCGCTCTTGAGCTGCGTGCGACTGCTGGTGGCTTTGGCGACACGGGTCGAAGGCGCCTTGGCCGGAGCCTTGGCGACAGCCGACTTCTTGGACACGGCGGCGTCCTTGTGCTTGGCCGCAGTTTTGGACGTGACTTGTTTGGCGGCCGGCTTGGCGGCGTCGGACGTTTGCGCCAGCGCAAGCGCGGGTGCCAGCACCACCAGTGCAGAGGCGATCAAGGACTTCATGGGAATCTAGCTCCTACTCGGGAACGGTTGCGTACAGAAAAAAAGGGCGCCCCTGCCGATGAAGATCAGGACGACGGCTGGGCCGCAGCGGTGAACCAGGCCTGAGCTGCCTCGGGCAGCACTCGGCCAGTCTGGTGAGCACGCGTCAGCACCTGCCAGAAATAGCGGTAGCTGGCGCGATCGTGCAACACGCCATCCACGCTGACCGGAGCCCAGTCAGCCTGCAGGGCGGCAGAAATGATGCGGACCGCCTGCGCGATCTCGCCCTCTGGCGGCGAAAACGCCGAAAGAATGGCCC
The DNA here is from genome assembly GCA_022114975.2 of Lampris megalopsis. Classification (NCBI taxonomy): domain Eukaryota; kingdom Metazoa; phylum Chordata; class Actinopteri; order Lampriformes; family Lampridae; genus Lampris; species Lampris megalopsis. The sequence continues at coordinate 44,521 of JAJHIY020000636.1, forward strand.
GAATCTGACCCGGGTGGATGCTCCACATGCGGGTGAAGCCGAATTCTCGCGCAGCTCGGCCTGCAGCGGCCTCCAGTGCGGTGACATCGCTGAACTCGGTCACCACGCAATGAGACGGCACCTTGCCATGCGCGTGGCAGGCCGCGGCGATCTCCAGCTTGGCACGCATGACCAGCGGGTGCGAGAACTGGCCTGCCACGCTCATGCCGGCAGAGGGAATGGCGCCGCCGTGCGCAGAGACAAAATCCATGAGCCCGAAGCTCAGGCTCTGCACACGGGGGTGCGCTGCGATCTCGAAAGCGCGGTGCACGGCTGCGGGTGATTCGATGAGCACATGCAGGGGCAAATGCGCGGCACCGGCGGCCTGCAGGGCGCGCTCTGCCTGCAGCACGTCATCCACCGACTCCACCTTCGGAATCATGATGTGGCAGAGGCGGTGGCCGGCTTCGCCCGCGATGATGGCCATGTCGTCGGCGAACGCCGGATGGTCCACCGTGTGCACCCGGGCCGCCACGCGCGCGCCGGGAGCCGCATCACGCGCCAGGGAGGAGACCAGTTCGGCATGGGCGCGCTCCTGGCCCACCGGGGCGCCGTCTTCGCAGTCCAGCGTGACGTCGAACACACAATGACCGAATTCGGCAGCCATCGCGGACTGCAAGGCGAGGCTCTTGCGCATGCGGGACTCGACGCCGCTGTAATGGTCGCAGACGGGCAGCACCACGGCGCCCGCCTGGGCGCCGAGCAACGCCTGCGCCGGATGGACGGCGGTCGAGACAGGAGTTTCGTTGACAGCCACGTTCATGCAGAGCGCTGCGCCACGATGAAGAGGCGCGGAAAGGCCAGCAGCCGCCGCCCGTCGGCACGCACCGTGTACGCGGACTCCACGCGCCGCTCATATTCGGCCAGGAAGCCCGAGCGCTGCGGCTCGGCCAGGGGATCAATGAAAGGCTTGAGCCCCGTGGCGCGCACCCACTCGACGATGGCGGCAGCCGAAGGCATGACGTGCTGATACACCGTGTGCCAGACGTCGATCTGCGCCGCCAGGGGCGCCAGCAGGTCGTAATAGCCGCCGATGCCCAGCAGTTCGGTACGCACGGCATCGGGATTGCCGATGGCGCTGCTCCAGCGGGGGTCGGCAGCCACCTCGCGCATCAGGCGATGGGTGGGCTCCTGCCGGTTGTCCGGCATTTGGATGGCCAGCACGCCACCAGGCGCGAGGCAGCTGAAGAGCCGGGGGATAAGTTGTTCGTGCCCACCCACCCACTGCAGGGAGGCGTTGGCGTAGATGAGATCCGGGGCGGCGCCTGGCGCCGGCTCCCAGCAGGCGATGTCGCCCAGAGCGAAGGCCACGCCCGAAAGTCGCTCGCGGGCGCTTTCGATCATGGCCTGGGAATTGTCGATGCCGGTGACCCGCGCTTGAGGGTAGCGCTGCACCAGCAGTTCGGTGGAATTGCCAGGTCCGCAGCCCAGGTCCACCACATGGAGGGGCGCGGGATGCGGAACGCGTGCCAGCAGTTCCTGAGCGGGGCGCGTACGCTCGTCTTCGAAACGACGATAGAGCGCTGGATTCCAGTCGAGCACGCGCAGCCCCTTCTTCGCCCTGCGATTACAGCAGGTGCTTGACGCCGTCTTGCTCGCCTTGCAGCTCGGCCAGCGTCTTGTTGATGCGCTCTTGCGAGAACGCGTCGATTTCCAGGCCTTCGACGATCTTGTATTCGCCGTTTTCGGTGATCACCGGGAAGCCGAAGACGATGCCTTCGGGAATGCCGTATTCACCCTTGGAAGGCACGCCCATGGTGACCCACTTGCCGTTGGAGCCCAGGGCCCAGTCGCGCATGTGGTCGATGGCGGCGTTTGCGGCCGAGGCAGCCGACGAGGAGCCGCGGGCGTCGATGATGGCGGCGCCGCGCTTGCCCACCGTGGGCAGGAACACGTCAGCGTTCCAGACCTGGTCGTTGATGGCGTCCTTCACGCTCTTGCCGCCGATGGAGGCGAAGCGGTAGTCCGCGTACATCGTGGGCGAGTGGTTGCCCCACACCGTCAGCTTCTCGATCTCGCCAACCTTGCCGCCGGTCTTGGCTGCGATCTGGCTGGCAGCGCGGTTGTGGTCCAGGCGCAGCATGGCCGTGAAGTTCTTGGACGGCAGATCAGGAGCCGACTTCATGGCGATGTAGGCATTGGTGTTGGCGGGGTTGCCCACCACCAGCACCTTCACGTTGCGCGAGGCGACGGCGTTCAGGGCCTTGCCCTGGGCCGTGAAAATCTGGGCGTTGGCGGCCAGCAGGTCGGCACGTTCCATGCCGGGGCCGCGGGGACGGGCGCCAACCAGCAAGGCGTAGTCGGTGTCCTTGAAGGCGGTCATCGGATCGCTGTGGGCTTCCATGCCGGCCAGCAGCGGGAAGGCGCAGTCTTCCAGCTCCATCATCACGCCCTTGAGCGCCTTCTGGGCCTTTTCATCCGGAATTTCCAGCAGTTGCAGGATGACAGGCTGGTCCTTGCCGAGCATTTCGCCGGAGGCGATGCGGAACAGCAGGGCATAACCGATTTGGCCGGCTGCGCCAGTAACGGCGACACGGACGGGCTTCTTGCTCATGTGAAAACTCCAAAAAGAATGAAGAAACAGGTGTCGGTGCAAGGTAGCACCAGCGCCAGTCACCAGCAGCCCGTGCCCTGCAGAACAGCTTTGGAGTGTACTGCCGATTTCGGCACAGGGTCAATTTGTCTTATGTCTTATATAAGATATGATCGGGCCCGGCATCGCCACGCCCCCAGGCTCGGCGGCGAGAGCCGTTGCACGCATCGACATGTCCACCCCGCCCCCCGCCGCCACCGACAGCAGCGCCCTCTCCCAGGGCGCCGCGGCTGCACCGACCCCGGCCTTCAGCCCGCTCTACCAGCAAATCAAGGGCCTGATCCTGCACAGCCTGCAGCATGGCGAATGGAAGCCTGGCGAAGCCATCCCCAGCGAAATGGATCTGGCCGCGCGCTTTCGGGTGAGCCAGGGCACGGTGCGCAAGGCCATCGACGAGTTGGCAGCCGAGAACCTGGTCACTCGCCGCCAGGGCAAGGGCACGTTCGTGGCGACTCATGCCGAACGCCACGTGCAATACCGCTTTCTGAAGCTGCAGCCCGAAGTGGGCGACGCCAGCGCGGAAGGTCCGGCGCAGCGCAACATCCTCGAATGCCGACGCCTGCGCGCCAGCGCCGAAGTGGCACGCGCGCTCACCCTGCGCACGGGTGATCCAGTGATCCTCGCGCGCCGTATCCTGGCCTTCAAGAACGTGCCCACCATCCTCGAAGACATCTGGCTGCCCGGCCACGCCTTCAAAGGCCTGACGGCAGAGCAACTGGCGAACTATCAGGGCCCCACCTACGCCATGTTTGAGATCGAATTCGGCGTGCGCATGGTCCGCGCGCAAGAGAAGATTCGCGCCGTGCTGCCTGACGAAGCCCAGGCACAGGCGCTGGACGTGAGTCCCGCCACGCCACTGCTCAGCGTGGAGCGACTCGCTTACACATATAACGATGTTCCCATGGAGTTACGCCGAGGCCTGTATCGAACCGACACCCATCACTATCGCAACGACCTGAACTGACCGCCAAACGCAGACAAGAAAGACCACATTGGCGTCTTCAGCAACGCAGCACGCCGGAAAATACGCAGTCCCACGGACTGGACCTCTTGTTGCATTGCAATAGAATTTTGAGTTGTTTGCGATGCGCAATTACAACGCAGTTACACCCACGAAAGCCCACCAGCCATGACCGAGCTTGCCAAGAAACGGCCCGAATTCCGCAACATCAACGCCCTGAAGGACCTGCCGACCTACCGCCTGCCTCCCGCCGGCATCGTGTCGATCCTGCACCGCATCAGCGGCGCCATCATGTTCGTGCTGCTGCCCTTCGTGCTCTGGATGTTTGACACCTCCGTGTCCTCCGAGATCTCGTTTGCGCGCTTCACCTCCGCCTTCACCGCAGGCATCGGCTTCGTGCCGGGCTGGCTGGTCAAGCTGGTCACGCTGGCTCTTCTCTGGGCCTATCTGCACCACTTCATCGCGGGCCTGCGCCACCTCTGGATGGACGTGAGCCACTCGGCCGTCAACAAGCAGACCGGCAAGACCACCGCCATCGTCACCCTGGCCCTGGGCACCGGCCTGACGGTCATCCTCGGCGCCAAGCTCTTCGGCCTGTACTGATCAGGCCCACAGCTACGCATCAGCCCCCACACACGATAGAAGGAAACCACACCATGTCCGTGAATTACGGCTCCAAGCGCACCGTGGTCGGTGCCCACTACGGCATGCGCGACTGGCTCAGCCAGCGCGTGACGGCCTGCCTGATGGCTCTGTTCACCATCGTCCTGCTGGTGCAGGTCATCTTCACCTCCGGCCCCATCGGCTACGACCGCTGGGCCGGCATCTTCTCCGCGCAATGGATGAAGGTGCTCACGCTGGCCGTGATCGTCGCCCTGGCATGGCATGCCTGGGTGGGCGTGCGCGACATCTGGATGGATTACGTCAAGCCCGTTGGCCTGCGCCTGGCACTGCAAGCGGCCAGCATCTTCTGGCTGATCGGCTGCGCCGGCTGGGGCATCCAGGTCCTCTGGCGTCTGTGACAGCAATACCCCGCGACTGAAGGCAAACAACAATGAGCTACACCAAAGCGAACATCACCACCCGCAGCTTCGACGTCGTCATCGTCGGCGCGGGCGGCTCCGGCATGCGTGCCGCGCTGGAACTCTCCCGCGCGGGCCTGAACGTGGCCTCGCTCTCCAAGGTCTTCCCCACCCGTTCGCACACCGTGGCGGCGCAGGGCGGCGTGTCGGCCTCGCTGGGCAACATGAGCGAGGACAACTGGCACTACCACTTCTACGACACCATCAAGGGCTCCGACTGGCTGGGTGACCAGGACGCCATCGAGTTCATGTGCCGCGAAGCGCCCAACGTCGTGATCGAGCTGGAACACTTCGGCATGCCGTTCGACCGGAACCCCGACGGCACGATCTACCAGCGACCGTTCGGCGGCCACACGGCCAACTACGGCGAAAAACCCGTGCAGCGCGCCTGCGCCGCGGCAGACCGCACCGGCCACGCCATGCTGCACACGCTCTATCAGCAGAACGTCAAGTCCAAGACGAACTTCTTCGTCGAGTGGATGGCGCTCGATCTGATCCGCAACAGCCAGGGCGACGTCGTGGGCGTGACCGCCCTCGAACTCGAAACCGGCGAGCTCTACCAGCTGCAGGCCAAGGCCGTGCTGCTGGCCACGGGTGGCGCGGGCCGCATCTTCGCGGCGTCGACCAACGCCTTCATCAACACCGGCGACGGCCTGGGCATGGCGGCTCGTGCCGGCATCCCGCTGCAGGACATGGAGTTCTGGCAGTTCCACCCCACCGGCGTGGCCGGCGCGGGCGTGCTGCTGACGGAAGGCTGCCGAGGCGAAGGCGCCATCCTGCTCAACAGCAATGGCGAGCGCTTCATGGAGCGCTACGCGCCCACGCTGAAGGACCTGGCACCGCGCGACTTCGTCTCGCGCTCGATGGACCAGGAAATCAAGGAAGGTCGCGGATGCGGTCCCAACAAGGACTACATCCTGATGAAGCTGGACCACCTGGGTGCCGACACCATCCGCAAGCGCCTGCCTTCGGTGGAAGAGATTGGCCACAACTTCGCCAACGTGGACATCACCAAGGAACCGATCCCCGTGGTGCCCACCATCCACTACCAGATGGGCGGCATCCCGACCAACATCAACGGCCAGGTGGTCGTGCATGACGGCGTTCAGAACCAGGTGGTGAACGGCCTCTACGCCGTGGGCGAATGCTCCTGCGTTTCTGTGCATGGCGCCAACCGACTGGGCACCAACTCCCTGCTGGACCTGCTGGTGTTCGGCAAATCCGCTGGCAAGCACATCGTCGAATTCGTCAAGGGCTCGGGCGAACGCAAGCCGCTGCCGGCCGACGGCGCCGAACGCACGCTGACGCGACTGAACCAGCTGCAGGAATCCACCGGCGGCGAATACGCCCAGAACATCGCCAACGACATCCGCTCCGGCATGCAGCAACACGCAGGCGTGTTCCGCACGCAGGCCGGCATGGACGAAGGCGTGGTCAAGATCAACGCGATCCGCGACCGCGTGGGCAGCGTCACGCTGAAGGACAAGTCCAAGGTCTGGAACACCGCCCGCATGGAAGCGCTGGAAGTGGACAACCTCATCGAAGTGGCCCAGGCCACCATGACGTCGGCCGCAGCCCGCAAGGAATGCCGCGGCGCGCACACGGTCTACGACTACGAGCACCCGGCCGATCACGCCGAGTTCCCGCTGGGCCGCAACGACAAGGAATGGATGAAGCACACGCTGTGGCACAGCGCTGACAACAGCCTGACCTACAAGCCGGTCAACCTCAAGCCCCTGACGGTGGACAGCGTGCCTCCCAAGGTCCGCACGTTCTAAGACCCGCAGTCCCACGAGAGAACAACACCATGAAGCGCACCTTTCAAATCTACCGCTACGACCCGGACAAGGACGCCAAGCCCTACATGCAGACCGTGGAGATCGAACTCGACGGCCACGAGCGCATGCTGCTGGACGCCCTGGTCAAGCTCAAGGCGCAGGACCCGTCCATCTCCTTCCGCCGCTCCTGCCGCGAAGGCGTCTGCGGCTCGGACGCGATGAACATCAACGGAAAGAATGGCCTGGCGTGCCTCACGAACATGAACACGCTCAAGGGCACCATCGTGCTCAAGCCCCTGCCTGGCCTGCCGGTGATACGCGACCTGATCGTGGACATGACGCAGTTCTTCAAGCAGTACCACTCGATCAAGCCCTACCTGATCACCGAAGGCCTGACGCCCGAGAAAGAGCGCCTTCAGTCGCCCGAGGAACGTGACGAGCTCAACGGCCTCTACGAGTGCATCCTGTGCGCCAGCTGCTCGACCAGCTGCCCCAGCTTCTGGTGGAACCCCGACAAGTTCGTGGGCCCTGCCGGCCTGCTGCAAGCCTACCGCTTCATCGCCGACAGCCGCGACGAAGCCACGGGCGAGCGCCTGGACAACCTGGAAGACCCCTACCGCCTCTTCCGTTGCCACACCATCATGAACTGCGTGGACGTCTGCCCCAAGGGCCTGAACCCCACGAAGGCCATCGGCAAGATCAAGGAACTGATGGTGCGTCGCGCCATCTGATCGTCCAGCAATGTCCGAAGAATTGCTGGATGAACGCGAGGCAGCCAAGCTCAAGTGGCGCTGCCGCCGCGGTCTGGTGGAGAACGATCTGTTCATCGAACAGTTCTTCGCTACCTACGGCTCGCGCCTGACTGCCAGCCAGGCGCAAGGTCTCACGACCTTGATGGATCTGCCCGACAACGACCTGCTGGACCTGCTGCTGCGGCGCAAGGAACTATCAGGCGAACTGGACACGCCGAACATCAAGACCGTGCTTGAACAGCTGCGCCCCCGGGTGTCGGCACCCCCTCCTGCGCTTGCGGGCTAACAACAGAAGGAATCTGAAATGAAACTGGCAGACAACAAGGCAACGCTATCGTTCAGCAATGGGAGCCCCAGCGTGGAACTCCCGGTGTACCAAGGCAGCATCGGCCCCGACGTCGTGGACATCCGCAAGCTGTACGCGCAGACGGGCATGTTCACGTATGACCCCGGTTTCCTTTCGACGGCATCGTGCCAGTCGTCCATCACCTACATCGACGGCGACAAGGGCGAGCTGCTGTACCGCGGCTACCCCATCGAGCAGCTGGCCACCAACTGCGACTACCTGGAAACCTGCTATCTGCTGCTGAAGGGCGAACTGCCCAACGCCACGCAGAAGCAGCAGTTCAATGACAGCGTGACCCAGCACACGATGGTCAACGAGCAGATGCAGTTCTTCCTGCGCGGCTTCCGCCGCGATGCTCACCCCATGGCCGTGCTGACCGGCCTGGTGGGCGCGCTGTCGGCTTTCTATCACGACAGCACGGACATCAACAATCCGCAGCACCGCGAGATCTCGGCCATCCGCCTGATCGCCAAGATGCCGACGCTGGTCGCCATGGCCTACAAGTACGGCGTGGGCCAGCCCTACATGTACCCGCAGAACAACCTGAGCTATGCGGGCAACTTCCTGCGCATGATGTTCGGCACGCCCTGCGAAGAGTACAAGGTCAACCCCGTGCTCGAACGCGCGCTGGACCGTATCTTCATCCTGCACGCAGACCACGAGCAGAACGCCTCCACCTCCACCGTGCGCCTGTGCGGTTCGTCGGGCACCAACCCGTTCGCCGCCATCGCGGCCGGTGTGGCCTGCCTCTGGGGCCCCGCCCACGGCGGCGCCAACGAAGCGGCCCTGAACATGCTGCACGACATCCAGGCCCAAGGCGGCGTGGAAAAGATCGGCGAGTTCATCAAGCAGGTCAAGGACAAGAACTCCGGCGTCAAGCTGATGGGCTTCGGTCACCGCGTGTACAAGAACTACGATCCCCGCGCCAAACTCATGCAGGAAACCTGCAACGAAGTGCTGGCCGAGCTGGGCCTGGAAAACGATCCACTGTTCAAGCTGGCCAAGGAACTGGAAAAGATCGCCCTGGAAGACGAGTACTTCGTGTCGCGCAAGCTGTACCCGAACGTGGACTTCTACTCCGGCATCGTGCAGCGCGCCATCGGTATCCCCGTGAACCTGTTCACCGGCATCTTCGCCCTGGCACGCACCGTGGGCTGGATCGCCCAGCTCAACGAAATGATTGGCGACCCCGAGTACAAGATCGGCCGCCCCCGCCAGCTGTTCGTGGGCTCCGAGCGCCGCGACGTGCAGCCCCTGGCCCAGCGCTGATCGGCGCACCCGGGCGCACACGCGCCCGGGGAAGCACATTCCCGAAAGCCCGCAGGCCCAGCCTGCGGGCTTTTTTGTTGGCGTGAGCCAGGTCGAAGACGGTCTGCGCGCGCGGTAGCAGCGCACCAGCGGTGTCTTTCAGCGCCGCACAGGCCCGCCGAAGCGCTCGCGGTAGGCCTGCGGCGTGATGCCCAGGTGCCGCACGAAAAGATGCCGCAGCGCCTGCTCCGAGCCCATGCCCACGCGCGCGGCCACGGTCTTGAGCGGCAGGCCGGCATGCGATTCCAGCAGGCGGCGGGCGCCCTCCAGCCGGGCCGATTCCACGAAGGCCGTGGGCGTCTGCCCGGTCTCCTGCACGAATACGCGGCGGAAGTGGCGCTCGCTCATCGCCGCGCGCCCGGCCAGCGCGGCGAGCGGCAGGGGCTCATGCAGATGCTCCAGCACCCAGTTCTGCACGGCCTGGATGTCGCGGTGCCCCGTCGCCTGGCTGGCCAGCTGCACGCTGAACTGCGACTGCCCGCCCGGGCGCTTGAGGTACATGACCAGATCGCGCGCCACCTCCAGCGCCAGCTCATGGCCGAAGTCCTCCTCCACCACCGCCAGGGCCAGGTCGATGCCAGCCGTGACGCCAGCCGACGTCCAGAGCGCGCCGTCGCGCACGTAGATCGCGTCCGGGTCCACGTCGATGGCGGGGTAGCGCTGGCGCAACAGGCCCGCCACGCCCCAGTGGGTGGCGGCGCGCCGGCCATCGAGCAACCCCGCCGCCGCCAGGAAGAAGCTGCCCGAGCACAGCGCGATCAGGCGCGCCACCCGGGGCGCGACCCGCGCCGTCCAGGCCACCAGATCGGGCGAGGCGGCCAGCACCTGCTCGATATGGCGCGAGCCGACCAGCAGCACGGTACAGCCCGTGCCGTCCTCCTCCACCTCGGACAGGGTGCGCGTGGCGGTCAGCGACATCAGCGTATCGGACGGCACGGGGCCGGCCTGGGCCGCGACCACGCGCACCTCGTAGCCATCGGGCCGGCCATGCCGGCGCAGATGGACGTTGGCATAGTCGAACACCGACATGGGGCCGATGGCCTCCAGCGCCTTGAAACCGGGATAGATGACGAGATCGACGCGGTGGGCGCTGGCGTGGTGATGGTCCATGGAGCAGGGAAAAGGAAAGCCGGAAAAGGCGGCACTATAGGGGTTCGGCTGCAGTCGGCACGTCCGGCGCAGCCATCACCCCTCAGATTCGGACATAACGGCAGGGGCGGCGGACATGACCCCGCCGCCCTGCGCTGCCATGGCCTACAGTGCAGGCCTGACGCGCCTTCTACGGCCCCGCCCACCCCTTTTCGTGAAAGAACACCCCCATGAAATCCAAAGCCGCCGTGGCCTTCAAGGCCGGAGAACCCCTGCAGATCGTGGAAATCGACGTCGCCCCGCCGCAGAAGGGCGAAGTGCTGATCCGCATCACCCACACCGGCGTGTGCCACACCGACGCCTTCACGCTGTCCGGCGAGGACCCGGAAGGTCTCTTTCCCGTGGTGCTGGGCCATGAAGGCGCCGGCATCGTGGTGGAAGTGGGCGAAGGCGTGACCAGCGTCAAGCCCGGCGACCACGTCATTCCGCTCTACACCGCCGAATGCGGCGAGTGCCTCTTCTGCAAGAGCGGCAAGACCAACCTCTGCGTGTCCGTGCGCGCCACGCAGGGCAAGGGCGTCATGCCCGACGGCACCACGCGCTTTTCGTACAACGGCCAGCCGATCTACCACTACATGGGCTGCTCCACCTTCAGCGAATACACCGTGGTGGCCGAGGTCTCGCTCGCCAAGATCAGCCCCGACGCCAATCCCGAGCAGGTCTGCCTGCTGGGCTGCGGCGTGACGACCGGCCTGGGCGCGGTCAAGAACACCGCCAAGGTGCAGGAAGGCGACACGGTCGCCGTGTTCGGCCTGGGTGGCATCGGCCTGGCGGTGATCCAGGGCGCCAAGCTGGCCAAGGCCGGCCGCATCATCGCGGTGGACACCAACCCCTCCAAGTTCGACCTGGCCCGCACCTTCGGCGCCACCGACTGCGTGAACCCCAAGGACCATGACAAGCCTATCCAGCAAGTGATCGTGGAGATGACCACCTGGGGCGTGGACCACAGCTTCGAGTGCATCGGCAACGTCAACGTGATGCGCGCCGCGCTCGAATGCGCGCACCGCGGCTGGGGCCAGTCGGTCATCATCGGCGTGGCGGGCGCGGGCCAGGAAATCTCCACCCGCCCCTTCCAGCTGGTCACCGGCCGCAAGTGGCTGGGCACGGCCTTCGGCGGCGTCAAGGGCCGCAGCGAGCTGCCCGGCATGGTCGAAGACGCCATGGCCGGCCGCATCCAGCTGGAGCCCTTCGTCACGCACACCATGCCACTGCCGGAAATCAACGAAGCCTTCGATCTGATGCACGAAGGCAAGTCGATCCGCTCGGTCGTGCATTACTGAGCCGGCGCCCACCCGAACGGAACCCCCCATGACCAGCACCGCGCCTTTCCAGACGCTCTCCAGCCACGCCTGCTTCGGCGGGCGGCAGCTCTTTCTGCAGCACGATTCGCGCGAGATCGGCCTGCCGATGAAGCTCGCCCTCTACCTGCCGCCGCAGGCCGAACACGGCCCCGTACCCGCCCTGCTCTACCTGGCGGGCCTCACCTGCAACGAGGAAACCTTCATGGTCAAGGCCGGCGCGCAGCGGCTCGCGGCCGAGCTGGGCGTAGCGCTCATCGCGCCCGATACCAGCCCGCGCGGCGCGGCGGTGGAATCGCTGGAAGGCGCCACCGCCAGTTGGGACTTCGGCATCGGCGCGGGCTTCTATCTCGACGCGACGCAGCAGCTCTGGCGCACGCACTGGCGCATGGAAAGCTACCTCACGGCCGAGCTACTGTCCCTGCTGGCGCAGCACCAGCCCATCGACCTGCAGCGACTGGGCCTCTTCGGCCATTCGATGGGCGGGCACGGTGCGCTCACACTGGCGCTGCGGCACCCCGGCATGTTCCGGTCGCTCTCGGCCTTTGCGCCCATCTGCGCACCCACCCGCTGCCCCTGGGGCGAGAAGGCCTTCACCGGCTACCTGGGCTCGGACCGCACGGCCTGGGGCGAGCATGACGCCACCGTGCTGATGGAGAACCAGCCCATCGCGCCCTACCCGGCCGGCATCCTGATCGACCAGGGCCTGGACGACAAATTCCTCGCAGAGCAGCTGCATCCCCATCTGTTCGAGGCGGCCTGCATCGCCATCGGCCAGCCGCTCGCGCTGCGCCGGCATGCGGGCTACGACCATGGCTACTACTTCATCCAGAGCTTCATGGAAGACCACCTGCGCCACCATGCGCGGCAGCTGGGCCTGGCGGGCTGAACGCAACGCCACCTTTCCCCATCGCTTAAGGGCTGCCCGTATAGGGCGGCCCTTTTTCATGGTGTCTCCCCTGGTCGCGAGGAGCGGGGCCCAAGGCGCAGCCGCCGCCGAACGCTCATCGTGTTGGTGTCTTAACCGATGCAGCCGGAGTCCCATTGCGCTACCGTGAGAACGGCCGCTCAGTTCCTGAACTGCCTTCATAGACCTCACCCGCATCGCACAGATCAAACGCATCCAATGAAATGAAAGCTATGTTTTCATGAGGGAAGCCGGTCTCCATAATGAATCCCAACGGAGCGCCGAATCCACCCTTCGCTCTATGCAGGATGCCCCGGAAAGGAACGCATGACCTCGATGCACTCCGTGCCGACCAGCACCCCCACCGGCCCGACAGGGCCTGCCGCCGTGCTCTCCCCTACAGAGGTGGAGCGTCTCAAGCAGCAGATATTCGATGCGACGCCCATGGGGCTGTGCCTCATGGTGGAAGGCGCCCCGCAACTCATCAACGCGCGGTTCGCAGAACTGCTGGGCGCCAGCGCCGACGATGCAGAGCGCCCCGCCAGCTGGCTGCAGCAGCAGTGGCCTGCCCTATGGCCCCAGCTGCGAGGCATCGGCCGCAGCCAACGGCATGTGAGCAGCACGGACTCCTGCGGTATGGTCTTCAATGGCCGGGCTTATTCCCGACAGCTGCCAGCCCTGGGCGAGCATGCCGAACTCATCACCGTCGTCGACGACCCGCAACGGGCGCAGATCGCGTTTTCCTCGCAATGGCGCGCCCGCATGCTCGAGCAGACCGAGACCATGGGGCGCAGCGGTTCCGCGGAACTCGACCTTGACCATGGCAAGGCCGTGCTGTCCAAGGGCCTGCATGCCTTGCTGGGCCAGCCCTTCCAGCCCGATGCCTGGCCCAGCTGGCGCCTCCTGCGCTGCGTGCCGCCCAATGAGCGCGGCTATGCGGCCTCCATCTGGCGCGGGGCCCTGCCTGATGAACCGTTCGAGTTCCAGCACCGGCTGCTGCGAGCCGATGGCACGCGGCTCGAAGTGCTGCAGCGCGGCATGGTGGAGACGGACCCATCGGGCCGCCGCCACGGCTACCTCATCATCCAGGACATCACCGCCCAGCGCGAAGCCGAACAGCGCATTCAGGAGCTGGCCAACCACGACGAAGTGACCGGGCTCGCCAACCGCACGCAGCTGCTGGACCGCATCGATGCCGCGGTGCACAGTTCGAAGTGGAATCCCCAGCCCTTCCTGCTGCTGTCCATCCAGGTCGATCAGGTGGATCAGCTCAAGCAGGCCATGGGCTACGGCGCTGGCGACGCCATGGCCATGGCCGTGGCGGCGCGCCTGTGCACCCTGGCCGGCCCGGGCGACACCGTGGCGCGTGTGGACGGGGGCGAATTCGCCCTCCTGCTCAGTCCGGAAAGCAGTGTGCTGGACCCGAAGGGTTTCAAGCAGGCCCGGGATGTCGTGCAGGCCCTGTCCCAGGCCGAGCGCCTGGGCTCGGTCGAGATAGTGCCCGGCGCGCGGGTGGGCGTAGCCCGCTTTCCCGAAGACGCCGGCGGCGCAGGGGGCCTGCTGGAGGCGGCGCAGACCGCGCGCATGGGCATTGATGCCAGTGGCGAGCAGGTGGCCGTGTATACCCCCGCTACCCGGACCATGGCCCTGCGCAAGCTGGCCATCGAATCCGGATTGCGCCACGCGGTAGAGCGCGACGAGCTGACGCTCAGCTACCTGCTGCAAGCCGATCTGACCACCGGCGACATCGCGGGCATGCAGCTCGTGCTGCGCTGGCACAGCCAGGAACTGGGGGTCGTACCGGGCAGTGAATTCATGCCCGTGGCGATGCAGACCGGCCTGATCGTCATGCTGGGCGACTGGAAGCGCGATGCCGCCTGTCGCCAGCTACGCGCGTGGGAGCAGGCCGGCGTGCGTGCCCCCCGGCTGTCCCTGCGCGTCTCGCTGCTGGAGCTGCAGCAGCCCGATATGGCGGACAAGCTGCGCACCTCCTTGTCCAGCCACGGGCTGACTCCCCAGGCGCTGGGCGTCGAGATCAGCGAACACGCGCTCATCAATGCATCGCCCGCTCTCGTGCGCACGCTCACCGAGCTGCGCGGCCTGGGGCTGGAGATCTCGCTGGGCGACTTCGGCGCCGGCTTCACCAATCTGAGCCTGCTGCGCACCCTGCCGGTGGACGTGATCAAGGTCCATCGCTCGTGCGTGCCCGACGTGACCGCGGCCACGGGCGACGTCTCGCTGACCCGCGCCATCATCAACATGGCCCACAGCCTGCAGATGAAGGTGCTGGCCGACGGCGTGGAAACGACCGGCCAGCTCACGCTGCTGATCGCCAACGGCTGCGACCGCATGCAGGGCCCCGTGCTGGCCGATCCCGTTGACGCGCAGGGGATGGCGCTGATGCTGTCCGACCGGGTGCGTCTGCCTGACCACCTTCTCACACGCCGACGCGAGCGCACGCTGCTGCTGGTGGACGACGAGCCCAACATCGTCTCGGCCCTGCGCCGCCTCTTCCGGCGCGAGGGCTACCGCATCGCTACGGCCAGCAGCGGAACCGAAGGGCTGCAGCGCATGGCCGAATGCGATGTGGACGTGGTGCTGTCAGACCAACGCATGCCAGGCATGACGGGGGTGGAGTTCCTGCGCCGTGCCAAGGAGCTGTATCCCGACACCGTGCGCATGGTGCTGTCCGGCTATACCGAGCTGCAATCCATCACCGATGCGGTGAACGAAGGCGCCATCTACCGCTTCCTGACCAAACCCTGGGACGACCAGCGCCTGCTGGTGCATGTTCGGGAAGCCTTCGCCCACAAGGAGATGGCCGACGAGAACAAGCGCCTCGCATCGGCGGTGGTCACCGCGAGCGAAGCGCTGGCGGCCGCCAATGAAAGGCTGGAGCGGGTGCTGGGCTCGCAACAGCAGCAGATCGACCAGGAAAGCGCCCGCGCCGATGCGGTACGCGATCTGGTGGAGCAGTTGCCGGTCCCCCTGCTGGGCATCGACCCGGACGGCACCATCGTGCTGGCCAACCAGGAAGCGCAGCGTACCTTGGGCCTGTCCACCCCGCTGCTGGGGGAATCTGCGGCCGAGGTGCTGCAGCAAGACCTTCCCCAGCCGGGTGAAGGCCTGGCCACCGGTCTGCCGGACGCGAAGTCGCCGCCCCTGCATTGGCAGGGCGCGCACTGGAGCATGAAGGTGCGTGCCCTTGCCGACTCCGGGCCACGCGGGCTGCTGGTGGTACTCACACAGCGCCACCGCGAGCCGCACCCGGCGAAAGGCGGGGCCCCGGTGGGCTCTGCCGCTGCCCCGCCAGCATCCGCCAGCCAGGTGGAGCACAGGGAATAAAGAACTGCGCACGCTTCAAGCACCCAGCCGCCCCAGAAAGCAGACAAGGACCCAGGCCATGGACATTCCCCCACCCCTCCCGCCGGAGCCTCCCCGCAGTGGCCATGCCGCGGCATCGGAAGCGATGTGTGCAGACAACCCCGCCATGCCGGCCACCGCGCCTCCCGGCGACGCGGTGGCCGTGCAGGCCCTGGCACAGCGCCTGAACTACCTCTTTCGCCGAATCCAGCGGCATCCGCACGTATTGCAGAAGTCGCTGTTCATCTACCGGGAGGTCCCCCTTCCATGACAGGCATCCCCGCCCCCCTGGCGCTGGACCACGAAGCCCTGGCACGCGACATCCGCTCGCTACCCTCCCTGCCCACCGTGGTGCAGGAACTCATGCTGCTGCTGCGGCAGGAAGTCCCGATCGAGGTCATCTCCAATACCCTTCGGCTCGACCAGGCCCTGTCCATCAAGGTGCTGCAGCTGGCCAATTCGCCGCTCTACGGCCTTTCTGGGCGCATCGGCTCGGTGCGCGACGCGATCAATGTCCTGGGCCTGCGGCAGCTCGGCGGTCTGGTGATCGCCGCGGCGCTCGCCATGCACTTCAACAAGCTCCACGGACAGTCGCTGCCCATGAATACGCTCTGGCGTCACTCCATCGGCTGCGCCGTCGCATCGCGCCATCTCGCCCTGCTGGCGGGACTGGACAGCGCGGCCGCCTTTACAGCCGGCCTGCTGCACGACGTGGGCCGCCTGGTGGTGATCCGGCACTATCCCGTGGAAGCAGCGCAGGCCATCGCCTGGGCCGAACAGAACGACCTGTCCCACTGCGAGGCGGAGCTCCTCCTGCTGGGCATAGACCACACCGAATTGGGCGAATGGGTGTGCCGCCACTGGCGCTTCGGCAGCGACATCGTGGAAGCGATCGCCGGCCACCATCACCCGCCGCCCGCGGGCCCGGTATCGTTGATCGACGTGGTGCACGCCGCCAACGCCATCACCCACGCGCTGGACCTCGCCGGTGCGGACACCGAGGCCGTCCCCGACGTGAATCCCATGGCGTGGGAGCGGCTGAACGTGCCCGAAGATGACCTTCCGGCCCTGTTCGCCCGCATAGAAAGCGAATTCAACGAACTGCAGTCCCTGCTCAGCCTCTCGAAGGAGACGACGACATGACATCCCTCGCCCTTTCCACGCCGGTCCATGCCGCGAAGCTGGCTGAAATGTCGGACGAGCAGATCCGCTCCATCGCGGGCGATCTGCTCAAGGCCAACAAGGACCTCCAGGAGCTCAACAGCAAGCTGTCGGATGCGCAGAGCAAGCTCATGCAGTCCGAAAAGCTCGCCTCCATCGGGCAGCTCGCCGCCGGAGTGGCGCACGAAATCAATAACCCCATCGGCTTCATCTTCTCCAACTTCGGCACGCTGGAACAGTACCTCGATGACCTCTTCCAGATGCTGGACGCCTACGAAAAGGCCGAGCCCCATATCGGCGACGGCAACACGCTGGCGCGCATCCGCCAGCTCAAGGCCGAGCTGGACATCAAGTACCTCAAGGAAGACATTCCCAACCTGATGGGCGAGTCGCGCGACGGCATCCAGCGCGTGCGAAAGATCGTGCAGGACCTCAAGGACTTTTCCCGCGTGGACGCCCGCCAGGAATGGGAGAGCGTGGACCTGCACGCGGGCATCGACTCCACGCTCAACATCGTCAATAACGAGATCAAGTACAAGGCCGACGTGGTCAAGCACTACGGCCCGCTGCCCGAGGTGCAGTGCCTGCCCTCGGAAATGAACCAGGTGTTCATGAACCTGCTGGTCAACGCGGCGCACGCCATCACGGCCGAGCGGGGCACCATCACCATCAGCACGGGGGTGGACGGCGCCAACGCCTGGGTGGAAGTGGCCGACACCGGCGCCGGCATCGCGCCCGAGAACCTGCAGCGCATCTTCGACCCCTTCTTCACCACCAAGCCGGTGGGCAAGGGCACGGGGCTGGGTCTTTCGCTGTCCTACGGCATCGTGCAAAAGCACGGTGGGCGCATGGAAGTGAGCAGCGAACTGGGCGTGGGCACGCGGTTCCGGATCACCATCCCCATCCACCACGCCCCGTCCCCCCAGGCCGAAGCCGAAGCCACTCATTGAATGCAGCGCAGCGGCGCCGAGCGGCACAGCACGATCAGCGACAGCACCCAAGCCCCACACCCGCACAACCGCCATGGACACCACCACACTGCCCCCTGCCGTCCCGCAAGCGGTCCATACCGCTTCGGAAGTCCCCGCACTCACGGCGGCCGCATCGGCCCCCGGCGCAGCCTGGACGGTGCTGTGCGTCGATGACGAGCCCAGCATCCTCTCAGCCCTGAAGCGGGTGCTTCGTTCCGAAGACTGCAAGGTGCTGCTGGCCGGTGGCGGATTGGAGGCCCTGGCGCTGCTGGAGGAACACCCGGTGGACGTGGTGGTGAGCGACATGCGCATGCCCGGCATGGACGGGGCCGAGCTGCTCGCACAGGTGCGGGCACGCTGGCCCGGCACCTCGCGCATCCTGCTCACCGGATATGCCGACATGAAGGCCACCATCGCGGCCATCAACGAAGGGCAAATCTACCGCTACATCCACAAGCCCTGGGAAGAGGACGAACTGCGACTCACGGTGCGCCAGGCGGCGGAGCGCCGCCTTCTCGAGCGCGACCGCGACGCCCTGCAGGCGACGACCCAGTCGCAGAACGAGGAACTGCGCGCCCTCAACACCGGGCTGGAGCTGCGCGTGCAGGAGCGCACCACGGAGCTGCGCGAGGCCAACGAACGGCTGCGGCGCAACTATCTCACCAGCATCAAGATCTTCTCCAACCTCATGGAGCTGCGCAGCGGCGTGCTGGCCGGGCACGGTAAGCGCTGCGCCCACCTGGCGCGCAAGGTGGCCGCCGCGATGGCCATGCCGGAAGATGCGGTGCAGGACGTGTTCGTGGCCGGCCTGCTGCACGACGTGGGCTTCATGGCCCTGCCCGACAGCATCCTGAGCACCCCCGTGGCCAAGCTCTCCGCGCCGGACATGGCGCTCTACCAGCGCCATCCCGTGCTCGGCGGCCAATCGTTCATGGCGCTGGACGACCACCAGGCCGTTGCGGCGCTGATCCGTTCGCACCACGAACGGTTCGACGGCACTGGCTTTCCGGAGCAGCTCAAGGGCGCCGACATCAAGCTGGGCGCACGCATCCTGGCCGTGGTGGACACCTACGATGACCTGACGCACGGACACCTCACGGGCGCCGCGCTGAACGAGGCCGAAGTCCGCACCCTGATGCAACGCGGGCGCGGCACCCAGTTCGACCCCGAGGTGCTGGACGTCTTCCTCCACGTCACGTTGGAGGAAAAACCCAAGCCCATCCGGCTGGAATCCGTCGCTCTCGACGACCTGCAACCGGGCATGACCCTCGGCAAGGACCTTCTGTCCAAGGAAGGCGTGTTGCTGCTGTCGGCCGGCCACGTGCTGTCGGCGGACATGATTGGCCGCATTCGCAGGTACGTGAAGACCGAGGGGCTGCACCTGACCCTCGACATACGGATGCCCCCCGAATGAGCATCTGCTGCCGCGTTTCCAGGCGCCGCGCGGCGGGGCCGACGCAGCAGGCCGCAGAGCGCCAGAGACGGGGCGCGCACGCTGCGCATCTGCTATTTATTCAATAGCATGATATCCAGGAGAATCAAGCGCCGTCGGCACATCAGACCCCATGACCGCGCCGAAGCAGCAGCCCCCTGGACCGCGCGCTCACAAAAAGTCAAAAGATTCTTAATGCAGAGTTAAGCGCGCGGCACGACAATCGCGCCCCATGCGCCTGATACCGCCTTTTCTCGCGCTGCAATCGGCCGTGCCCGCTTCGTCGCGCAACGGCCATGCAGCTCCTGCCGCCGCCTCCCCCACCGTCCACCCCGCCCGCCTGATCGTGCTGATCAGCCTGTGGCTGGCCACGGCCTGCAACCTGCCCCTGTGGCGCGCTGTGATCGACCTGCCAGGCGGCATGAGCCTGCAGCGCGCAGGCTTCCTGGCGGCCTTCATGGTCATCGTGGCCGCCGGCACCGCCGCCGTACTGGCCCTGCTGGCCTGGGGGCGCGCCGCCAAGCCGGTGCTGATCTTCGCCGTGCTGGCGGCGGCCTTCGGCGCCTACTTCATGCTGGCCTACGGCATCGTGATCGACGCCAGCATGCTGGCCAACGTGCTACAGACCGATACGCGCGAAGCCACCAGCCTCTTCACGCCGCGCCTGCCCATCACCGTGGCGGCGCTATCGGTGCCCGCCATCTGGTGGCTGCTGCGCCAGCGGGTCACGCGGTTGCCCTGGCTGCGCCTGGCCTTGCACCAGGTGCTGCTGATCGTGGGCAGCACGGCGGTGGCCGCGCTGATGCTGCTGTGGGTGTTCCAGCCCTTCGCCTCCACCATGCGCAACCACACCCAGCTGCGCTACATGATCAACCCGCTCAACAGCTTCTACGCCGTGGGCAACCTGGCGGCCCAGCCTTTCCGGCAAGACCGCGGCCCGCTGCAACCCGTGGGCGCAGACGCCCGGCTGGGTGCGAGCTACACCGCGCAGGCCAAGCCGCCGCTGCTGGTGCTGGTGCTGGGCGAGACGGGCCGCAGCGGCAACTTCGCGCTCAACGGCTACGGCCGGCCCACCACGCCGCTGCTGTCGGCACGCGACGACCTGGTGACGGCACGCGATGCCTGGTCCTGCGGCACCAGCACGGCCACCTCGGTGCCGTGCATGTATTCGCACCTGGGCAAGGAGGCCTACGAATCGCGCAAGGGCCGCTATGAAAGCCTGATCGACGTGCTGCACCATGCGGGCCTGGCCGTGCTGTGGGTGGACAACCAGGGCGGCTGCAAGGGCGTGTGCGACCGCATCGGCGAGACCAACACATCGTCCGCCAACGTACCGGGCCTGTGCCCCGACGGCGAATGCCTGGACATGGTGATGCTCAAGGACCTGGACCAGCGCATCGCCGCCCTGCCCGCCGAACGGCGCGCCCGCGGCACGGTGGTGGTGCTGCACCAGATGGGCAGCCACGGCCCTGCGTACTTCCGCCGCTCAGCGCCGGACCGCAAGCCGTTCCAGCCCGAATGCAAGTCGGTCAACCTGCAGGAATGCAGCAAGGAAGAACTCTGGAACGCCTACGACAACAGCATCGTGGAAACCGACCACTTCCTGAACGAAACGATACGGTGGTTGCAATCGCGTGCCGACACCGCACAGACCTCCATGATCTACGTGTCCGACCACGGCGAATCGCTGGGCGAGAACAACCTCTACCTGCACGGCATGCCCTATTCCATCGCGCCCGACGTGCAAAAGCACGTGGCCTGGATCACCTGGGTCTCGCCGGCCATGGAGCAGCGCCGCGGCCTCACCACGGTCTGCATGCGTTCGGCGATGGGCGACAAGCACATCACGCACGACAACTATTTCCACTCTGTGCTGGGCCTGCTGGATGTACAGACGGGGGTGTACAAGCCCCAGCTCGACCTGTTCAACGGCTGTGAAGGCAAGGCGCCTCAAGCCAAGCGCTAGCGATCCGACCGGCACGCAGCGCCCCCCGAGGCCCTGGCGCCTTGCGTGTCTTGCAAGCGAAGAGCCCGCGCCGCCTTCACAGGCAGCGCGGGCTTTCTTCATCGGCCTGAATCAAGGCCCGGCCCCATCAGCCCCTCGACTCAGTCCAACTGGCCCTGGCAGAGGTACTTGGTGTGCAGATCGTCGTCCAGCCCGTGGGGCGAACCCTCGCGGCCGTAGCCCGATTCCTTCACACCGCCGAAGGGCGTTTCGTTGGCGGCGGCGATCTCGGCGTTGGCACCGGCCAGCACCGAGGCGCCCTTGGCCAATGCGGCATTGAAGGCGATGCGGGCATCGCCAAGTGTTTGCGCCACATCGTCATCCAGTCGCCGTTCACCCACACGCATTGCCCCAGCGAACGGCTGCTCCAGCACCAGCGCTGAAGGCTGACCTGCGAACCAGGCGCAGGCTTCTGGTACGTTGTTGAACAATTTGGCGCATACTTTGCGTCTTTCCCCAGCGCCGCAGGGCTGGGGGGAGACACTCTTGCGGAGCGCACGGAGAGCGGCGCAGCGCTGCAACCGCCCGGCGGGCGGCTGCACGCGATACGGTGCAGAGCTCCGGGCAAGGGTGCAGCCCCCGGGCTCGGACGACTCACCCGACCTCACCCCCATCACATGTTGAACCGCACCACCCTCTCCTTGCTGCAGCGCGCCGGTGAAGCGCTGTATGCCGCCCAGCGCGCCGTAGCGCAGGAAGTCCAGTCCCAGGCCGAAGGCGTGGTCCACGCCGTAGCCAGCACCCCGTTCAGCCCGGACGCGGACCGGGCCTATGCCCAACTGCGCACCGTGGCCCGCCTCTCTCAGGAACTGCAGGCCATGGATGAGCAGCTCCGCGCCCTCTACGGCTCGGCCGCCGCCATGCAGGCGCCCGAAACCCAGGTGCTGGCCGCGCTGGCGCTCAATGCCCCCGCAGCCCGCAAGGCACGGGCGGGCGCCGATTCTTCAGCCCCGCGTGCCGCGCATGTCGCCCAGGGCAACGCCTTGGCGCAGGATGCCGAGGTCAAACACCCCCGGGCCGCGCCTGGTCCTGCCGGGCGCGCACGCCGCTTGTCCTCCGCCCCACGCCTGAGCGGCAATGATTCCAAGGTGCTGGGCTATCTGCAACGCACCTTGAAGAGCGAGGGCTGGACCGAGATGACCCATGCCGCCATGGCGCGCGGCGCAGGCATCCCGTTGGGCTCCATCGGCGTGGCCGTCAAGCGGCTGCTGAAGGCCGGCGTGCTGGTGGAAGGCGCACGCGGGCATTACCGCCTGGGCTGACAGGCGAATGATCTTGGGGTGGATCGGCACTGCGGATCCGCTCCTGAAAAAATAGCTGCACGCGCTTGTTCCATAAGCGCTGCAGCTATTTTTCTTTGAAATGCCTCCCCATCGACGCCATGCCCGGCTCGGGCACGACAGTCGCGCTCAAGTCCGCGCCAGCGCCACGCCGGCTGCCGCCGCGCACAGCGCGGCTCCGATGCGGTCCTGCGAGGCGACGTCGAAGCTGCGAACCGTCCCGGTGAACGGCACCTCGGCCGGCCGCACGTTGTGGCTCTGGCCGCCTTCGATGCGCCGAGCAAAGATGGTGTTGAGCGGCGTCACCCGCAGGTTCGCGGCCAGGTTGGCATCGGGCGTGTGCCGCGGGTGCGCCGCGTGTCCGCCGGGCCCGGGCACCGCGATGTCGAAGCGGTCCGCCGCCGCCCTGATGGGGCCGGGTCACAGCTGGCGTGCGCCGACCGTCCCAGTTCCACCATGGGCGACGCGGAAATAGCGACGGTCATGGGTGAGAAATTTCTGAACACGGGGCGCGCCACGGCAGCGAATTGCGTTGTGGCCCTCCGGCGCCGGAGTTTGTGGGGCAGCGGCGGGCCCCAGCCCCCGTCAGAACAAGGTGCCCTGCCCCCGCGCCAGCGCATGGCGGAACTGCGAGGCATCCAGCACCGTGCGCTCGCGGTTCAGGCCCAGGCGGCGGCAGGCCGTGTGGAAGCGCTGGCGCAGCAGATCGGCCCAGAGGCCGGTGCCCTTCATGCGCGTGGCGCGGTCGCTCTGGTAGGCCTTGCCGGCGCTGCGGGCGGCCTCGTCCAGGCCGTGCAGGTCCTGGATGCGGGCCATCACGCGGGCAGCGCGCTGCGGGTAGTGCAGTGCCAGCCAGTCGCGCATGAGCGGGTTCAGCTCCCAGGGCAGGCGCACCACGGTATAGAAGGCCGAGGTGGCGCCGGCCTCGCGCGCGGCTTCGAGCACCTGCTCCATGTCTTCGGTAAGGAACGGGATCTGCGGCGCCACGCTCACGCCCACCGGCACGCCGGCCTCGGCCAGCGCGCGGATGGTGCGCAGCCGGCGGTGGGGCGCGGCGGCGCGCGGCTCCAGCACGCGTGCCAGGGCGCCGTCGAGCGTGGTGATGGTGACGTAGGCGGCGGCCAGCCGGTCGCGGGCCAGGGGCGCGAGCAGGTCCAGGTCGCGCTCCACGCCGCTGGACTTGGTGATGAGCGAGAACGGATGCCGCGTCTCGGCCATGACCTCGATCAGCGCGCGCGTCAGGCGCAGTTCGCGCTCCACCGGCTGGTAGCAGTCGGTGGCCGAGCCGATGTTCACAGCCGTGGGCACGTGCGAGGGCCGCGCGAGTTCGGCGCGCAGCACCTCGGCGATGTTGCGCTTGGCGATGATGCGCGTCTCGAAGTCGATCCCCGGCGACAGGTTGAGGTAGCTGTGCGTGGGCCGGGCATAGCAATAGACGCAGCCGTGCTCGCAGCCGCGGTAGGGGTTCACCGCCTGCTCGAAAAAGATGTCGGGCGAATCGTTGCGGGTGAGCGCGCTGCGCGCCGTCTCCCAGATCACCTCGGTGGCCGGCGGCTGCGCAGGCTCGGCCGCGCCCGATTCGAGCGTGCCCCAGCCGTCGTCGAACGCGTCGCGCTCGTCGCGCATGAAACGGTGGGCCGTCTGCGCAGCGATGCCTCGGCCCTTCAGGGCCGCGACCGGAATGCGGACCTCATCGTTCATGGCTGCGTCCGATACTGTTCAAACATACAGCCATTGTAGTGAGCGCGGCTTTGCGTGCCGGCCGCTGTGATTACCCCGGCACCCGGGTGCGGAATGCGCAGCGGCGCCGAAGCCCCTGGGCTACAGTCCCGCCCTTTCGCCGCACGAGGACTTCCCTCCCGCACTTCTTTCCATTTTTTTCTCCCGCCTTGACCGAGGACTTCACCATGGCTCTTGCACGCTCGCCCTCCATCACCCTTTCGTCGCTGGACGTGGACCGTATCGAGGCCCTGATGGCCGGCATTCCGGCCAGCGCCTTCGCCGGCAAGGCCGCGCTGCAGGCCGAGCTGGACCGCGCCGAGGTGCTGGCCCCGGCCGACATGCCGCCCGACGTGGTGACGATGAATTCGACGGTGGAGTTCTCGATCCGCGAGACCGGCAAGACCTTCTGCCTGAGCCTCGTCTATCCGCGCGACATCGACGGCAGCGCGGACCGCGTCTCGATCTTCGCGCCCGTGGGCAGCGCGCTGCTGGGCCTCTCGGTGGGCGACGAACTGAGCTGGCCCGGCCCGGGCGGCCAGCCGATGACCGTGCAGGTGCAGCAGATCGTCTATCAGCCCGAGCGCGCGGGCGATCTGCACCGCTGAGCGGCTGAACTGCCGAAAGGCGGCATGCAAAACCGCCGCGGCAGCGCAGGGCTGCGGCGGCGGTTTCAGGGATCAGCTGTGGTTGGAACTGCGATCGGCGCTCAGCCCAGCGCCAGCCGCTCGCGCGCGGCCTGGTATTCACGGCGCAGCTTCTCGACCAGTTCGCCCGCGCCGCTGATGCGGTCGATGGCGCCGATACCCTGGCCGCAGCCCCAGATGTCCTTCCAGGCCTTCTTGGCGTCGCCGCCGAAGTTCATCTTGCTCGGGTCGGATTCGGGCAGGTGCTCCGGGTCCAGACCCGCGGCGCGGATCGAGGGCGCCAGGTAGTTGCCATGCACGCCGGTGAAGAGGTTGCTGTAGACGATGTCGTCGGAGGTGCCATCGACGATGGCCTGCTTGTAGGCCTCCTGCGCGCGCGCCTCGTGCGTGGCGATGAAGGCCGAGCCGATGTAGGCGAAGTCGGCGCCCATGGCCTGCGCGGCCAGGATGGCGCCGCCCGAGGCGATGGAGCCCGACAGCGCCAGCGGGCCGTCGAACCACTGGCGGATCTCCTGGATCAGCGCGAACGGGCTCTTCACGCCCGCATGGCCGCCCGCGCCCGCCGCCACGGCGATCAGGCCGTCGGCGCCCTTCTCGATGGCCTTGTGGGCGAACTTGTTGTTGATGATGTCGTGCAGCACCACGCCGCCCCAGCCGTGCACGGCCTGGTTGACGTCCTCGCGCGCGCCCAGGGACGTGATGACGATCGGCACCTTGTACTTGGCGCAGACCTGCATGTCGTGCTCCAGCCGGTCGTTGCTCTTGTGCACGATCTGGTTGATGGCGAAGGGCGCAGCGGGGCTTTCGGGGTGGGCGCGGTCGTGCGCGGCCAGGGCCTCGGTGATCTCGGCCAGCCATTCGTCCAGCAGCTCGGCCGGGCGGGCGTTGAGCGCGGGCATGGAGCCGACGATGCCGGCCTTGCACTGGGCGATGACGAGCTGGGGATTGCTGATGATGAACAGCGGCGACCCGATGACGGGCAGCGAGAGCTTTTGCAGCACGGGCGGCAGGCGGGACATGGGGAGTCTCCTTTTATGAATAAAAAGCAGCTGTAGCGCTTATCCAGCCTGCGCTTACAGCTATTATTTCAATAGCAAACCATCAGGCACGGCCAACGGCACAGGCCGTGGCGCAGCCGCTGAGGGCGATGCGCTCCATCAGAACGCGTCCAGCGCCAGTGCGGTCACGCTGGCCGCGCCTTCGACGATGGCGTCGCGCTGCGCGCCGGTGCGTACCAGCAGGTGGTCGGCATAGAAGCGCGCGGTGGCGATCTTGGCGCGCAGGAAGGCTTCGTCACGGCCCTGCGGCAGCAGCGCCTGGGCCGCCAGCAGCGCCCGGCCCAGCTGCCAACCGGCCATCAGGTTGCCGGCCAGCATCAGGTACGGCACGCTGCCCGCGAAGACGGCGTTGGGGTCGGTCTTGGCGTGGGCCACGACGAAGTCCACCACCTGCAGGAAGGCTTCGCGCGCGGCCTTCAGGCGGCGGGCCACGGCCTGGGCGTCTTCGATGCCGCTGGCGGCCAGATCGGCCTCGGTCTTCTCGATCTGCGCGGCGATGGCTCGGGCCGAGCGGCCACCATCGCGTGCCGTCTTGCGGCCCACCAGGTCGTTGGCCTGGATGGCGGTCGTGCCTTCGTAAATGGTGAGGATCTTCGCGTCGCGGTAGTGCTGCGCGGCGCCGGTCTCTTCGATGAAGCCCATGCCGCCGTGCACCTGCACGCCCAGGCTGGTCACTTCCAGGCTCATCTCGGTGCTGTAGCCCTTGACCAGCGGCACCATGAATTCGTAGAACGCGGCGTTGGCCTGGCGCACGTCCGCATCGGCATGGTGGTGCGATGCGTCGTAGGCGGCAGCGGCCGTGGCTGCCATGGCGCGGCAGCCCTCGGTCACGGCGCGCATGGTCATGAGCATGCGGCGCACGTCGGGGTGGTGGATGATGGGCGCACTGCCGGGCAGGCTGCCGTCCACCGGGCGGCTCTGCACGCGGTCGCGGGCGTATTGCACGGCCTTCTGGTAGGCGCGCTCGGACACGGCGATGCCCTGCAGGCCCACCGCGTAGCGCGCCGCGTTCATCATGATGAACATGTATTCGAGGCCGCGGTTCTCCTCGCCCACCAGATAGCCCACCGCCCCGCCATGGTCCCCGAACTGCAGCACCGCCGTGGGCGAGGCCTTGATGCCCAGCTTGTGTTCGATGGAGACGCAATGCACGTCGTTGCGCTCGCCCAGGGAGCCGTCGGCATTCACCAGGAACTTGGGCACCACGAAGAGGCTGATGCCCTTGACGCCCTCGGGCGCGCCGGCCACGCGGGCCAGCACCAGGTGGACGATGTTGGCGGCCATGTCGTGCTCGCCGTAGGTGATGAAGATCTTGGTGCCGAAGACCTTGTAGCTGCCGTCACCCTGCGGCTCGGCCTTGGTGCGCACCAGGGCCAGATCGCTGCCGGCCTGGGGCTCGGTCAGGTTCATGGTGCCGGTCCATTCGCCCGTGACCAGCTTTTCCAGATACGTGGCCTTGAGCTCGTCGCTGCCGGCGGTCAGCAACGCCTCGATGGCGCCGTCGGTCAAGAGCGGGCAGAGCGCGAAGCTCATGTTGGCGCTGTTGAGCATCTCGCTGCAAGCCGCGCCGATGGTCTTGGGCAGGCCCTGCCCACCAAAGTCCACCGGGTGCTGCAGGCCCTGCCAGCCGCCTTCGGCGTATTGGCGGAAGGCCTCCTTGAAGCCGGGCGTGGTCGTGACGCGGCCGTCCTTGAAGCTGGACGGATTGCGGTCGCCCTCCACGTTGAGCGGCGCCACCACGCCTTCGGTGAACTTGGCGCATTCATCGAGCACCGCCTGCGCGGTGTCCAGGCCAGCTTCCTCGAACCCGGGCAACTGGGCGACCTGGGCGATGCCGGCCAGGTGTTCGATGGCGAAAAGCATGTCCTTCACGGGGGCGACGTAGCTCATGATTCTTGTCTCCGGGCAAAAATTGTCGAAAAAAAGGCATCGCGAACGATGCCTTTGTCAGCGCTGGCTGGAAGTCAAAGAGCCTTGACGAGCTCTGGGACGGCGGTGAACAGGTCGGCCTCCAGGCCGTAGTCGGCCACGCTGAAGATCGGCGCTTCGGGGTCCTTGTTGATCGCCACGATCACCTTGGAGTCCTTCATGCCGGCCAGATGCTGGATGGCGCCCGAGATGCCTGCTGCGAGGTAGAGCTGCGGCGCCACGATCTTGCCGGTCTGGCCCACCTGCAGGTCGTTGGGGGCGTAGCCCGCATCGACGGCAGCGCGGCTCGCGCCGATGGCCGCGCCCAGCTTGTCCGCCAGGGGGGTCATGACTTCGTTGAACTTCTCGGCGCTGCCGAGGGCCCGGCCGCCCGAGACGATGATCTTGGCGGCGGTGAGTTCGGGGCGGTCGCTCTTGGTGACTTCGCGGCCGACGAAGCGGCTCTTGCCGGAATCGGCTGCGGCAGCGACCTTCTCGACGGCGGCCGAGCCCCCCGTGGCGGCAGCGGCGTCGAAGCCGGTGGTACGCACGGTGATGACCTTCACGCTATCCGCGCTCTGCACGGTGGCGATGGCGTTGCCGGCGTAGATGGGGCGCTCGAAGGTGTCCGGGCTGTCCACCTTGGTGATGTCGCTGATCTGGGCGACGTCGAGCTGCGCGGCCACGCGTGGCGCGGCGTTCTTGCCGCCGGCCGTGGCGGGAAAGAGGATGTGGCTGTAGTTGCCGGCGATGGCCAGCACCTGGGCGGCCACGTTCTCAGCCAGGCCGTCCTTGAGGCTTTCGCCGTCGGCCTGGATCACCTTGGAAACGCCGGCGATCTGTGCGGCGGCCTGCGCGGCGGCATCGGCGCCCTGGCCGGCCACGAGGACGTGGACGTCGCCGCCGCAGGCTGCGGCTGCGGTCACGGTGTTGAGCGTGGCGGGCTTGATGCTGGCGTTGTCGTGTTCAGCGATGACGAGTGCGGTCATGTTCGTGTTCTCCTGCGCTGGTTGTTCTTCAGATGACCTTGGCTTCGTTCTTGAGCTTGTCCACCAGGGTGGCCACGTCGGGCACCTTGATGCCTGCGCCGCGCTTGGGCGGTTCGGAGACCTTGAGCGTCTTCAGGCGCGGCGTGACATCGACGCCCAGGTCTTCGGGCTTGACGGTGTCGAGCGGCTTTTTCTTGGCCTTCATGATGTTGGGCAGCGTGACGTAGCGCGGCTCGTTGAGGCGCAGGTCGGTGGTGATCACGGCCGGCAGCGTGAGGGCCAGGGTTTCCAGGCCGCCATCGACTTCACGGGTGACGTTGACCGCATCGCCGCTCACCTCGACCTTGGAGGCGAAGGTGGCTTGCGGCAGGCCCGCCAGGGCGGCGAGCATCTGGCCGGTCTGGTTGGAGTCGTCGTCGATGGCCTGCTTGCCCAGGATGATCAGCTGGGGCTGTTCCTTGTCCACCAGGGCCTTGAGCAGCTTGGCCACAGCCAGGGGCTGCAGCTCCTGCGTGGTTTCCACCAGGATGCCCCGGTCCGCGCCGATGGCCATGGCCGTGCGCAGGGTCTCCTGGCACTTGGCGTCGCCGCAGCTCACGGCGATGACCTCGGTCACCACGCCTTTTTCCTTCAGCCGCACGGCTTCTTCCACCGCGATTTCGTCGAAGGGGTTCATGCTCATCTTCACGTTGGCGATGTCCACACCCGTGCCGTCCGACTTCACGCGGACCTTCACGTTGTAGTCCACCACACGCTTGACCGGGACCAAAACCTTCATTGCTGCGGCTCCTTCATTCTTGCTGGTTGAATTGACGTTACGTAAACCGGATTCATTCTATGTCCGGGCTCCCGCCCGGGCCGACCAGCGCGGCCCTCCAGGGCTTGGGGACAAAAACGAACGATCGTGCTTTTTCAGGATTATAGCCCTGCATCCGCACGTTCAAGGTGTCGCGTGCGGCTCAGCCGGCGCGGGCTGCGCGGCCGGCCGGATCTGCACCACGCGCTGCGGATAGGGGATGTCGATGCCGGCCGTGCGCAGCCCGTCGAGGATGGCGATGTTGATGGCCGAGCGCAGGTTGACCGTGCCGGCGGAGGGGTCGCTCACCCAGAAGTTGAGGCTGAATTCCAGCCCGTCCGGCGCGAAGCTGACCAGGTAGGCCACGGGCACCGGGTCCTTCAGCACGCGCGGCTGGGCGGCCGCTGCTGCGCACAGGATCTGCTGCACCTGGGCCACGTCGCTGTCGTAGCCCACGGTGATGTCGGTCGTGATGTTGAACTTGCGGTCGGCGTCCGAGAGGTTTTCCACCCGCTGGGTGATGAGCGTTTCGTTGGGCACGATGGATTCGCGCCCGTTGCCCGCCCGGATGAGCGTGTAGCGGGTCTTGATGTCAGTGATGCGGCCCTCGAAACCATCGACGCGCACGTTGTCGCCGATGCGCAGCGAGCGCTCCAGCAGGATGACGAAGCCGCTCACGTAGTTGGATGCGAGCTTCTGCAACCCGAAGCCCAGGCCCACGCCCACCGCGCCGCCCAGCACCGAGAGCGCCGTCAGGTCCACCCCCACGGCCGAGAGCGCGAACAGCATGCCGATGAGCAGCAGCAACGCGCGCGTGGCGTTCACGGCGACCTTGCGCATCGACAGATCGGCCACCGCGTTGCTGAGCACGCGCCGCTCGAAGGTGGACGACACCCAGAGCGCGGTCACCATCACTGCCGCGGCCGAGAGCACGCCCTGCAGCAGCATCAGCAGATTGGTCTGCGTCTTGCCGAAGCTGATGCCGATGCCGGCCAGCTCCTCGCGCACGATGGGCAACAGCCCGACGATCCACAGCACCGCCACGCCCCAGGCCAGCCACGAGATCATGCGTTCGAGCAGTCGCATGGCCGGCGAGCGCGGGAAAGCCGTGGCGAGCACGCGCGCGAAGAAGCGGATCAGCACCAGCGAACTCAGCACCGGCACCGCCACGCGCAGCACGAAGACCGGCTGGTAGTGCTCCACGCCCGCCCGGCCCGCATAGACCAGGGCCAGCGCCAGCAGCGGAAACATCAGCCCGTCGAAAGTGCGCCGGCCGAACCAGACCGAGTCGGGCGGCTGGTTACGCCCCACGGCGCGGCTGACGCCGAAGGCCACGGCCAGGCAGGCGGCCAGCACGGCCAGCTCCAGCCAGGTGCTGGAGTGGTTGAAGTCGCGCAGCAGGCGGTCGAACAGCTCGCTCACGGCTGCGCCTTCCATGCGGGCGTGCGCTTTTCGGCGAAGGCGCGGGCGCCTTCCTGGGCGGCCTCGTCCATCATGTTCAGGGCCATGGCCTGGCCGGCCAGCTGGTAGGCGGCGTCCACGCCCAGTTCGCGCTGCTGATAGACCACGGCCTTGCCGAGGGCGATGGCGGCACGGGGCTTTTGCAGGATGGCGGCGACGAGCGATTCGACCTCGGCATCGAGCGCCTCGGGCACCGCCACGCGGTTGACCAGGCCCTGGGCACGGGCGGTTTCGGCATCGATGAAGTCGCCCGTCAGCAGCATTTCCATGGCCTGCTTGGCGGGCAGGTTGCGCACCAGCGGCACGCTGGGCGTGGCGCAGAAGAGGCCGTAGTGGATGCCGCTGGTGGCAAAGCGCGCCGCACGGCTCGCCACCGCCAGATCGCACTGCGCCACCAGCTGGCAGCCCGCCGCCGTGGCGATGCCCTGCACGCGCGCGATGACCGGCACCGGCAGGCGCTGGATGGCGAGCATCACGCGGCTGCATTGCGCGAAGAGCTTCTGGTAGTAGGCCTGCTCAGGCCGCTGCGCCATCGCCTTCAGGTCATGGCCCGCGCAGAAGGCCTTGCCTTCGGCGGCCAGCACCACCACGCGAGCGCCGTCATCGCGTGCCACGTCGTCCAGCGCCTGCTGCAGCGCGGCGAGCATCGGCTCGCCCAGCGCGTTGAAGCGGGCGGGGTCGGCCAGGGTCAGAGTGACGACGCCGCGGGCGTCGCGTTCGGTGCGCAGCGGGGCGCGGGTGGGGTCTTGCGGGGTGGCGGTCATGGCAGGCGGAGGGAAAGTCCCGCGTCCGCGCACGGCAGGCCGCGGGAGAAAGAGGGTTCAGAGATCGGCGAGCACGCGGATGTGCGCTTCGACGCTGCGCGCCAGCGGGTCCATCATGTAGCCGCCTTCCAGGCACGAGACGATGCGGCCCTTGCTGAAGCGCCGTGCCACGTCCTTGATGCGCTGGGTGATCCAGGTGTAGTCCTGCTCGGTGAGGCCCAGCTGGCCCATGTCGTCCTCGCGGTGGGCGTCGAAGCCGGCGGAGACGAAGATCATCTCGGGCTTGAAGGCCTCCAGGCGCGGGATCCAGAGCATCTCGACGATCTCGCGCACGTCCATGCCCTTGGTATAGGCCGCCACCGGCACGTTGAGCATGTTGGGCGCCGGGTCGGCGTCGCCGCTGAACGGGTAGAACGGGTGCTGGAAGATGCTGACCATGAGCGCGCGCGGGTCGCCCGCGAGGATGTCTTCGGTGCCGTTGCCGTGGTGCACGTCGAAGTCCACCACCGCCACGCGGTGCAGCTTGTAGCGCTCCAGCGCATAGCGCGCCGCCACGGCCACGTTGTTGAAGAAGCAAAAGCCCATGGCCTTGTTGCGCGTGGCATGGTGGCCCGGCGGGCGCACGCTGCAGAAGGCGTTCTCGATCTCGCCGGCCATCACCGCGTCGGTGGCCGCCAGGGCCGCGCCGGCGGCGCGCAGCGAGGCATTCCAGGTGTGGGCGTTGATGGAGGTATCGGGGTCGATCTGCGCGTGGGCCGGGCCGCCGGCCTGCAGCTCTTCGACGAGCCGGTCGGTCATGCCGCGCAGCGAGGCCACGTACATGCGGTCGTGCGCCAGCTCGATGTCGGCCAGCGACGCCTGCGGCGCCTCGAAGCGCTCCAGCGCGTCGGCCACGCCGGTGACGAGCAGACGGTCTTCGATCGCATCGAGCCGCGCCGGGCATTCCGGATGGCCCGCACCCATCTCGTGCTTCCAGCAGTCGCGGTGGGTGAAATAGCCCGTCTTGCTCACAGTCATTGCCTGTCCCCAAACTTTTTCGGATAACGTCCGGCCATGCATGCACAGCCCAAGATCCAGTCGCTTTTGAACCAGCTTAACACGGTGATTGTGGGCAAAAAGGCGCAGGTCCAGGACTGCGTGGCCTGCCTGCTGGCGGGGGGGCACCTGCTGATCGAGGACGTGCCCGGCGTGGGCAAGACCACTCTGGCGCATGCCCTGGCGCGCACCTTCGGGCTGCAGTTCTCGCGCGTGCAGTTCACCGCCGACCTGATGCCCAGCGACCTCACGGGCGTGTCGGTCTATGAGCGTGGCCGCGAGTCCTTCGTGTTCCACCCCGGCCCGGTCTTCGCCCAGGTGCTGCTGGCCGATGAGATCAACCGCGCCAGCCCCAAGACGCAGAGCGCGCTGCTCGAAGCCATGGAAGAAAAGCAGGTCTCGGTGGAAGGCGAGACACGTGCCCTGCCCAACCCCTTCTTCGTGATCGCCACGCAGAACCCGCACGACCAGCTGGGCACCTTCGCGCTGCCCGAATCGCAGCTGGACCGCTTTCTGATGCGCATCTCCATCGGCTACCCCGACCGCGCCGCCGAACGCCTGCTGCTGGCCGGCAGCGACCGACGCGACCTGGTCGATTCGCTGCTGCCGCTCCTCTCGCAGGACGAGCTGGCCGAGCTGCAGCGCCAGGTGCTGGCCGTGCACGCGGCCGAGCCGCTGCTGAACTACGTGCAGGACCTGATCGCCGCCACTCGCTCGGGCCGCTGGTTCCTGCAGGGCCTGTCGCCGCGCGCGGGCATCGCGCTGATGCGTGCGGCCAAGGCGCAGGCGCTGATCGCCGGGCGCGACTACGTGGCACCCGACGACGTGCAGGCCGTGCTGCCGCAAACCATCGCCCACCGCCTCGTGCCCGTGGGCGATGCCGGCCGGGGCGCAGCCGAGCAGGTACGCGCCATGGCCCAGGCCGTGCCGCTGCCCTGAAAGCGCCGGCGTGAGCGAAACCGCCCTGCCCGCCCCCGCCACGCCAGGCCACCGCCCCGGCCTGCTGGCACCCGCCAGGCACCGCTGGCAGCGCTGGTGGCTCGCGCGCCTGCCGCGCAGCGACACGACCGAGCTGACGCAGCGCAACGTCTACATCCTGCCCACCGGCGCGGGCTGGATGCTGGCCGCCACGCTACTGGTGCTGCTGGTGGCGTCCATCAACTTCCAGCTCAACCTGGGCTATCTCCTCACCTTCCTGCTGGCCGGCAGCGCGGTCGCGGGCATGCATGTGGGCCACGGCACGCTGCGCGGGCTGTCGCTGCACCTCAGCGCCCCGGAGCCGCAGTTCCTGGGCGGCAGCGCCACGCTGCAGGTGCAGCTCTCCAGCACCCGCGCCGCGCCGCGCCACGGCATCGCGCTGGCGCTGCACGGCAGCGGGCAATGGGTGTGGACCGACGTGCCCGGCGCGGGCAGCGCCACCGTGCAGGTGGCCTTCCGGCCGCAGCGGCGCGGCCTGCACGAGGTGCCCCCGCTCACGGCCGAAACACGCTTTCCGCTGGGCGCCTTCCGCGTCTGGACGATCTGGCGGCCCGCCGCGCAGCTGCTGGTCTATCCGCAGCCTGAGCTGCCCCCGCCGCCGCTGCCCGCGGGCGAGCCCCAGGCCGGCGGCGCCGGCCGTGCGCCGGCCCAGGGCATCGGCGAATTCGACGGCGTGCGGGCCTACCGGCGCGGCGACCCGCTCAAGCTGGTGGTCTGGAAGAAGGCCGCCCAGGCGCTGGCCGCCGGCACCGACGGCCTGGTGAGCCGCGACGCGCAGCAGGCCCAGCGCCAGGCGCTGTGGCTCGACCCCGCCCTCACCAGCCTGGCCGACCCGGAGGCGCGCCTCTCGCGTCTGGCGGCCTGGGTCATCCAGGCCGACCGCCTGGGCGTGAAATACGGCCTGCGGCTGCCCGGCGTGGAGATCGCCCCCGACACCGGCACCGCCCACCGCCACCGCTGCCTGGAGGCGCTGGCGCTGTCATGAACCCGCTCCAATTCATGGCATTTTTCGCCTGCATCCCTTGCGGGTCGAGCGCATGTAGCTATCTTTTCAATAGCAATCTGCACCAGGGGGGCCGCCCGTGAACCTGCGCCGGACCCTGGCCAGCCTGCCCCGCGATGTGCGGGACACGCTGTTCCTGCTGGCCGTCATCGCCTGGGTGATCGCGCCGCAGGTGCCCTACCTGCCCGGCTGGACCAGCGCCTTCGCCGCCGCCGTGCTGCTCTGGCGCGGCGTGCTCACCTGGCAGGGCCGTCCCCTGCCCGGGCGCTGGCTGACGGGCGCGCTGCTGGTGCTGGCCGTGGGGCTCACGCTGGCCACCTTCCGCACCATCGTCGGGCGCGAGGCGGGCGTGACGCTCATCGTGGTGCTGCTCGCGCTCAAGACGCTGGAGCTGCGCGCGCGGCGCGACGCCATGGTGGTCTTCTTCCTGGGCTTCTTCACGCTGCTCAGCTGTTTCTTCGTCACGCAGTCGCTGGCCACGGCGGCGGCCATGCTGGTCGCGCTGCTGGGCCTGCTCACGGCCCTGGTCAACGCACACCTGCCGGTAGGCCGGCCGCCGCTGGCGCTGTCGCTGCGCATGGCGGCGCGGCTCATGCTGCTGGGCGCGCCGGTGATGCTGGCGCTCTTCCTGCTCTTCCCGCGCATGGCGCCGCTCTGGGGCATGCCGGCCGACGAGGCGCGCGGGCGCAGCGGCCTCTCCGACGACATGGAGATCGGCCAGGTCACCCGTCTGGCGCTGGACGAGGGCGTGGCGCTGCGCGTGCGCTTCGACACGCCCGGCGGCCGGCCTCCGCCGCAGAACCAGCTCTACTTCCGCGGCCCGGTGCTCAGCGTGTTCGACGGGCGCCACTGGCGGGCCCTCGGGGCGCAGACCCAGGACGGCAGGCTGGACCCGCCGCCCGCGCCCGCCCAGCTGCAGGTGCAGGGCGAGGCCGTGCGCTACGAAGCCCTCCTCGAACCCCACCGCCGCCGCTGGCTGCTGACGCTGGACGCCACGCAGCCGCCGCCCGAGCTGCCCGCCGGCCTGCGCGCCTTCATGTCGCCCGATCTCAGCTGGCAGGCCAGCCGCCCCATCGCCGAGGTGCTGCGCTACCGCGCCGAAAGCCACCTGCGCTTCAGTCACGGCCCGCTGCAGCGCACCCGCCAGCTGCAGCCCTACCTGCAGCTGCCCCCGGGCCTGAACCCGCGCACGCTGGCCCTGGCCGCCCAGATGCGCGCCGACCCGGCCCTGGCGGCAGGCGGCACGCCGGCCTATGTGCAGGCCGCGCTCGACCGCCTGCGCACGGGCGGCTACACCTACACGCTGGAGCCGGGCGTCTATGGCGAGCACACGGCCGACGCCTTCTGGTTCGACGTGAAGGCGGGCTTCTGCGAGCACATCGCCTCGGCCTTCGTCGTGCTGATGCGGGCGCTGGACGTGCCCGCGCGCATCGTCACCGGCTACCAGGGGGGCGAGTTCAACGGCTTCGACGACGCGTGGACGGTGCGCCAGAGCGACGCCCATGCCTGGGCCGAGGTCTGGCAGAGCGGCGCCGGCTGGGTGCGCGTGGACCCGACAGGCGCGGTCTCGCCCGGACGCATCGGCGCGCTGCAGCGGCTGCAGGCGCCGCGCGGCGCATTCGGCAACGCCATGGACGCGGTGATCGCGCCCGGCATGGTGCAGACCCTGCGCGCCGCCTGGGACGCCGTCAACACCCGCTGGAATCAGTGGGTGCTCAACTACACGCAGGACCGGCAGTTCGACCTGCTGCGCGCCCTTGGCGTGCGCTCGCCCGACTGGGAGGACCTGGGCCGCCTGCTGGCCGGCCTGATGGCCGCCGCCGCGCTGGGCGGCGCGGCCTGGGCCGGCTGGCGCCGCCGCCGGCACGACCCCTGGCTGCGCCTGCTGGAACGCGCCCGCCGCCGTCTGGCCCGCGCCGGCCTGCCCCAGCCCGCCCCCCTGCCGCCCCGGGCCCTGGCCGAGCGCGCCCGCGCGCATTTCGGCCCCGCGGCCGACGACTGCGCCGACTGGCTGCTGCGCATGGAAAATGCCCGCTACGCCGCCCATCCCGCCGAGACGCTGGCCGACCTGCAGCGCCGCCTGCGCGGCCTGCGCTGGCCGGCCGCCCTGCCCGACACCTCGCGCTGACCGAACCCACCGAACCCGCGCCCGCTCAATGACCGCCGACTTCGCCCGACTTTCCCGACCCTCCCGAATCGCTACGCTTTTCATAGCAGCCTGCGCGCTCTCCATCGGCGCTGCAGCCCAAAATCACTCGCAATCCACGCCGAAGAAGAAAAAGACGGCTGCCACCACCTCCGCGGCCAAGGCCCAGCCCGCCCCCGTGTTCTATGCCGACCGGGCCGACGCCATGGCTCTCGCCGACGACATCGCGGCCCGCCGCAACCTGGACCGCGAAGGGGTGCGCCAGGCCATCGGCCAGGCCCGGCTGCTGCCGCAGGTGCCGCGCCTCATGCTGCCGCCGGCCGCGGGCAAGACGGCCAAGAACTGGCGCGCCTACCGCGGCCGCTTCGTCGAGCCGGTGCGCATCCGCGCCGGGCTGCGCTTCTGGCAGGAGAACGCCGAGACCCTGGCCCGCGCCGAACGCGAATACGGCGTGCCGGCCGAAATCATCGTCGGCATCATCGGCGTGGAGACCATCTATGGCCAGCAGATGGGCAGCTTCCGCGTGATCGACGCGCTCGCCACGCTGTCGTTCGACTTCCCCGACGCCCACCCTCGCGCGGCCGAGCGCAGGGCCTTCTTCCGCGGCGAGCTGGAACAGTTCCTGAGCCTCATGGACCGCACCGGCACCGACCCGCTCACGCCGCGCGGCAGCTACGCGGGCGCCATGGGCCTGGGCCAGTTCATGCCGTCGAGCTGGGTGCGCTATGCGGTGGACTACGACGGCGACGGCAGCATCGACCTCTGGAACAGCCCGGCCGACGCCATCGGCTCGGTCGCCAACTACTTCAAGGGCCACGGCTGGAAAACCGGCATGCCGGTGTGGTTCGACGTGCGGTTCGACGCCGAACGGCTGCAGCTGCCCGAACTGCTGGCGCCCGACATCCTGCCCACCTTCAGCGCCGCACGCATGGCCGAACTCGGCGCCCGGCCCCAGGGCGCGGGCGCCGCGCACGCCGGCCCGCTGGCGCTGGTGGAACTGCAGAACGGCGGCGACGTGCCCACCTACATCGCAGGCACCGAGAACTTCTACGCCATCACGCGCTACAACTGGTCGAGCTACTACGCCCTGGCCGTGGACACGCTGGGGCGCGAGGTGGCGGCGGCGCGCGCCCGCTAACCCGCCATCGCCCTCCGATGTGAAAAGGCCCCGCCTTCCGGGCGAGGAAGGCAGGGCCGAAGGGATCGCAAAGGGGGCGCCGCCAAAGCGCCCGGCGCAGCGACGTCGCTACCTCACTGCGGCATCTTGTAGCTGGTCAGCGCCTGCGGGAACTTGATGAGCCAGAGGCGCACCGGGCGTTCGCTGGCCACGCCCGGCGCCACGCGCGCACCGGCGGTGCCGGCGGGGCAGCCCGCGACGATCTGGCCCTGGGCGTTCACGGTGCAGTCTTCCAGGCTGCCGGCCACTTCCTTGCCGTTGGCATCCACCAGGATGGAGCGCAGGCCGAAGTCGTTGTCGTTCATCAGCGCCACGGTGTTGGCGTCCACCACCGCCAGGCCCTCGGCCTTCTCTGCGACCCAGCCGGCGGCGTTCAGATCCAGCAACCGGGTCTTGCGCAGGGTGACGACGGTGGAGAAGTCGGCGCCGTTGACGGCCTTGCCGGACATGCTGCTCTTTTCCAGGTCGCTGCCCCAGGCGGTGATGTCGGTGGCGTTGGTGGGGATCTCGATCAGCACCAGCCCGTTGAAGACCTTGCCGTCGGGCCCGGCGCCCTGCTCCACCGCCAAGAAGCGGTTGCCGCCCAGCCAGGCCAGATCGCCCATCTTGGCGTTGCCGGTCTTGCCGTCCTTGTAGAGGGCCGCATCCACCGGCAGGGCGTAGAGCCGGCTCGTTTCCGTGGCCGGATCGAACGCCACCCAGCGCAGGAAGCGGGCGTAGTTCTGCACCTTCTCGCTCTTGCCGGTGGCCGCCAGCGTGGCCTTGCCGTCGTCGATGGGGCTTTGCAGGAAACCGTGCAGCACGCCGCTGCTCTTGTCCAGCGTGAGGCCTTCCATGCCCCGGTTGGCGCGGCGCTTGGAGAGCACCAGCGGCAGGTCGGCCGCGGCCGTGCCGGGCTGGTACTTCTTCAGGATGCGGCCGGTGGCCGGATCCACCTTCGCGATGAAGGGGCCGTATTCGTCGGAGATCCAGAGCGCCTTGCGCGCCTCGTCCACCACCACCGATTCGGGGTCGATGCCGTTGGCGTCGAAGCCGGCCTTGGCCGCGTCATAGACCAGCCTGTCGGTCAGCGGCGTTTCCATGGTGGCGCCCACGCCGCTTTGCAGCGGCCGGCCGCTCGCCTTGACCGTGTCGCTCACCGACAGCGGCGTGAGCGACTGCAGCACCGCGCCGCCCTTGCCCACGCTGAAGAGGCCCAGCGAGGGCACGAAGCTCGGCGCCGGGAAGACCTTGCTGGCGCCGGTCTTCGTGGTGTCGGCCGGGGTGGGCGCGGTGGGGCCGTCGCCGTTGGGGCCGCGGTCGGTCACGCCGTAGAACTGCAGGGAGCCATCGGCCGCGCGGCCCTTGAAGGCCAGGCCCGAGCCGGCCGCCGGGTAGAAGCCCCGTGGGAAGTCGCGCTTGACGGCCGCGTTGTCACCTTCGTAGGGGACAAAGAACTTGCCATCGGCCTGCACCACATACTTGGTGTACTGCACGGCGCCGGCCACGCTGTCGGCCACGGTGCTGGTGGTGGGCTTGGCCAGCGCCGTGGCCAGGGTGTTCTCGAAATGCTCGCGCGCCAGCTGGCGGGCCGTGACGCTGATGTCGCGCAGGTTGTAGGGCAGGCCCCGGGCATCGTTGAAGGCGGGCAGCAGCGCCGCCAGCGCCGTGCCGAAGGCATCGCCGGCCTGCGCCAGGTCGATGGACTTGCCGGCCAGCGCCTGTGCCGAGGCCGCGGTGATGCGGATGCCGTTGGCCGGGTCGCCGTCCTCGTCCAGGCTCTGCAGCAGCTGCAGGCGGTTGACCACCTTGGCATCGGTGCTATCGGCCGTGCCCGCCAGATCCAGCGGCGTGAGCACGCTGCCGCAGGCGGCCTGGCCCAGCGCTACGCCGCCCAGCGAGAAAGCCACCATCTCGCCCTGCACGCAGCTGAACTGGCCCAGGGCATCGGTGGTGCCCGATCCGCTGGCCGCGCGATAGGCCAGGCCTTCGACGGCCGAATCGAGGAAGGTGCCGTTCATGCGCACGGTGGGCGAGCCACCGCCCGAGCCGCCCGCACCACCACCGCCATTACCGGCCGGCGGCGTGGCCGGCGTGGCGCCGGAGTCGCCGTCGCCGCCCCCGCAACCGGCGACGGCAAAGGCGCCCGCCAGGGCCAACGCGACGAGGGAGGGCTTGAAAAGGGGAAGAGGTCTTGCCATGGGAATGCCGCAGAGTGAAGGGGTGCCAAGGGATGCGAGAGGCCGCCCGCACGCAGTGCGGGCCGTAGCGCCCGGCTATCCATCCGAGCGCAACGATTGCAAAACACCTTCGTGTCAGCGTCATGACGCTTTCACTTTCCCCGGATTTCTCCGCATTCCCGCCCTGGCAGGCTTTCGCCCGCAGGGGCCACCTCAGGGCCGCTGCATGCGGCAGATGAACGGCTGCTCGGCCTTGTCGGCCGCGATCTGCCGCACCACGCGAAAGCCGTACCCCGAGCCTTCGACATCGAACTTCACGCCCGGCGCGCCCAGGCGGTCCATCACGCCCACCACCAGCGGCTGCTGGAACTGGTGGTCGCCCGCGCGCATGTGGCCTGACTGGCCCGCCAGCTGCACCTGGGCGGTTTCGAGCTGCCGCGCCACGGCCAGCGCATCGGTGCTGCCGGCGCGGGCCATGGACTGCGCCAGCGCCTCGACCATGAGCTGCATGCGCATGTGAACGTAGTCGTCGGCCGGCTTGGGAAAGCGCTGGCGGAAGGCGCGGTAGAAGGCCTCGCTCTGCGCGGTGGGCAGATTGGGCAGCCAGTCGGCCACCGCCACCACCTTGCCCACGCCGGCATCGCCCAACGCGGCGGGCGCACCCAGGGCGTTGCCGTAGAAGGTGTAGAACATGCCGTCGTACCCCACCTCGCGCGCGGCCTTGACCAGCAGGGTCAGGTCGTTGCCCCAGTTGCCGGTGATGACGGCCTGCGCGCCGCTCGCCTTGATCTTCACGGCGTAGGGCGCGAAGTCCTTGACGCGGCCCACGGGGTGCAGCTCTTCGCCGGCCACGGCCACGTCGGGGCGCTGCGCTGCGAGCTGGCGCCTGGCCTCGCGCAGCACGGCCTGGCCGAAGCTGTAGTCCTGCCCGATCAGGTAGGCACGCGTGAGGGCGCGGTCTTCGCGCACCACCTCCATCAGCGCGGCCATGCGCATATCGGCATGCGCGTCGAAGCGGAAATGCCAGAAGCTGCACTTCTCGTTGGTGAGGATGGGGTCCACCGCCGAGTAGTTGAGGAACACCACGCGCCGCGCCGGGTCGCGTTCGTTGTGCTTGTTGATGGCGTCGATCAGCACCGCCGCCGTGGCCGAGGAGTTGCCCTGCATCACGAAGCGGGCCCCGTCGTCGATGGCCGAACGCAGCGCCGACAGCGCCTCCTCGTTCTGGCCTTTGCTGTCGTAGCGGCTCACCGCCAGCGGCCGGGCGCCGCCGGGCAGCGGCACGCCGCCTCGCGCGTTCACGCGCTCCGTCGCCCAGAGCACGTTGCGGAAGACAGCCTCGCCGGTATTGGCGAAGGGGCCCGACAGGCTTTCGATCAGCGCCAGCGGAATGGGCGCAGCCGCGGGCTGGGCGGCTCGGGCGAGGCCCCCAGCGGCAGCCGAGAAAGCGGCCAGGGCGCCGGCCTGGCAGGCACGGCGACGCGAGAAAAGAGTCATGGAAGACACACCGGATACGGTAAGGAACGGAAAGGGCAGCCGCCCGCCGCATGCGGTGATGCGGGGCGCCGGCCCGTGAAAAAGCGGGGCAGTGTATCTGCGCGGGGATCAGGGCCGCGCCGCAGCGCGGGCCGACACCGCAGAGGCGTCACCACCGGGCGCGGAGGCATCGGCCCGCAAGGTGGCGTCGGCCAGGGCAGGCAGCGGCAGGTCGGCGGTGCTGTCGGCGCGCTCACGGCTGGCGCTGTCGGCCACGCCCGAGGCGCCTTGAGCAACCGGTACGGCAGCAACGGCCGAGGCAGCCGCAGCGGGGGGCGCTGCGGGCTCTGCGGCCCCGGTGGGGCCTGCCGGCATGCCGGGTTGACCCGCGGGCTCCGCCGCCGGCTGCGTTGGCGGCTGCATCGCGGGCTGCACGGGCTGCGCCGCCGGCAGGGCCCGTTCCTCGATCTGTGACTGCGGCTTCACCAGCATGGGCGTGGCGC
This sequence comes from Lampris megalopsis, assembly GCA_022114975.2. NCBI lineage: Eukaryota > Metazoa > Chordata > Actinopteri > Lampriformes > Lampridae > Lampris > Lampris megalopsis. Next base: position 86,765 of record JAJHIY020000636.1, read on the forward strand.
TTTCCGGGGCTGGCGCGGCGGGCGGCTGCACGAAGCGGCCGAACAAGTCGAAGAAACGTTCGTAGAAACGCTTGTCGGTCACCGTCTCGCTACCCACCTTGACCAGGGTGTCGTCCGAGGCGGAAACGGGCAGCGACAGCGAGCCCAGCGCCCCCACCCCCAGCGAGGCGGAGTTGTTGATCTTCTTGATGACGTAGCGGTCCTGCAGCGCGCTGGCAAAGGCCGCAGTGCGCTTGCCGTCCGCCCCCTCGGGCGCACAGACCACGCGCATCTCCACTTCGTAGTGGATGTCGGTGGAGGGCTGGAAATACTTGCGCCCCGCCACCATGTCGTCGGTGGCGGTGTTCACCAGGTAGCCCTGGCTCAGCAGCGCGCGCCGGGCCGCTTCGCAGGCCTGGGCTTTGGGCGCGTTGATGTGGCGGGTGTGGACGTTGATGCTCTCGAAGTCGTCCGGATCGAACCGGGTGGCGCCAGCCAGGCCAGGCATTGAATCGGACACCGTGGCGCAGCCCGCCAGCACCGTGCAGACAAGGGCGACCAGGGACGTGCCGCCGATGGACAGGGCATGACGGGGACGGAGCGTGAGGTTCATGGGCATGGGTTCCAGTCGAATCGAGCATTGTGCCGACGCGCAGGTCACCACAGCGTCAACAGGCTCTCAGAGCCCGGAAGGCCTGCGGGGTTCAACGCAGGGTCGCGGCGGAGGTGGCGAGCGCTGAAAAAAAAGCTCTTGAAATGCAAAAACCCGCTCGCATGTTCGATCCAAGCGGAATGCAAGTTCAGGCAAAAGATGTCAAGAACAAACAAACTCCGCCAACCCCAACCAAATGGAGTCAACATGTTTTTCACCCCCGTCATCCGCCGCGCCTCGTTCCAAGCTCCCCGTGCCGCCGATCTGGCACTGCAGCGCTTCCTGCAGAGCACCCTGGCTGCGCCTCAGCAGCCCGGCACCCAGGTCTCGCAGGACGACAAGACCGTGACACTGCAGATCGACGTGCCGGGCCTCTCGCGCGAGCAGCTCTCCCTCACCATCGAAGGCCATCAGGTGCGCCTGGCCAGCGTGGAAGGCGCTCCGCGCCAGGTACAGCGTGCCTGGGAGCTGGCCGACGAGATCGACGTGGCCGCCAGCTCCGCCAAGCTGGAAAACGGCGTGCTCACGCTGGTGCTTGCCAAGGTGGTTCCCGTGAGCCGCGCCCAGCAGCTGGCCATTGCTTGAGCGCCTGCAGACGCTCCCCTGGAAAGGTGGCTTCGGCCACCTTTTTTCATGGCCTCACAGGCTCCCATGGCGGGAATGCGCCGCACCCGGTTCACGCACTGCACTGGTGCACTGCAGCATTCTTGAGTCTCCTGCCCCGCTGCGCCAGCGGGTACCCGGCGCACAACCGCTATGCAAAAGATAGCTACCCACGCAGGAAAAACCAGCGCTGCAGGCCATTCCATGGACAACCCTCCGACCGCATTGGCACAGCCATTGCTTCATGTGCCGCATAGCCGGCCGCTCCAACGACGGAAAGCGCTGCCGGTCAGGACGAAGGCGTCCCCACGGGTGTCGGGCCATTGAGAAAGCCGGCCGCTCCGTGTGGGCGCCTTTTCTTTTTGGTGTTCGGCGAGCGCACTGCGCCGCCCTGACCTGGAGTGGCGACGATGGACAAACCCCGGCTGGTGATGGTGGGCAACGGCATGGCCGGCGTGCGCACGCTCGAAGAGCTGCTGAAGATCGCGCCCGGCCTCTACGACATCACCGTCTTCGGCGCCGAGCCGCACCCGAACTACAACCGCATCCTGCTCTCGCCTGTGTTGGCGGGCGAGCAGACGCTGGACGAAATCGTCCTCAACGACTGGGACTGGTACGCACAGCACGGGATCGCTCTGCACGCCGGCTGCACCGTGACCGAGGTGGACCGCGTGCGCCGCGTGGTGCATGCCACCAACGCGGCCGGCGAAACCGTGAGCGCGCCCTATGACCGGCTGATCCTCGCCACCGGATCCAACCCCTTCATGCTGCCCGTGCCCGGCCACCAACTGGAGGGCGTGCTGGCGTACCGAGACATCGCCGACACCCAGGCCATGATCGAAGCCGCCACCCGCTACCGGCAGGCAGTGGTGATCGGCGGCGGCCTCCTGGGCCTGGAGGCGGCCAACGGCCTCATGAAGCGCGGCATGGACGTGACCGTGGTGCATGTGGGCAGCTGGCTGCTGGAGCGTCAGCTCGACGCCACCGCCGCCGGCCTGCTGCAGCGGGCGCTGGAACAGCGCGGCCTGCATTTCCGGCTCAAGGCGCAGACGGCAGCGCTGCTGGGCGATGCCGATACGGGCGAAGGCCCGGGCACGGCCGGCCGCGTGCGCGCCGTGCGCTTCCAGGACGGCAGCGAGATCCCCGCCCAGCTGGTAGTGATGGCCGTGGGCATCCGCCCCAACACCCGGCTGGCCGAGCAGATGCGCCTGCATGTGAACCGGGGCATCGTGGTGAGCGACACCCTGCAGACCGTGACCGACCCGCGCATCTACGCCGTGGGCGAATGCGCCGCGCACCGCGGCATCGCCTATGGGCTGGTCGCGCCGCTCTTCGAGCAAGGCCGGGTGCTGGCCAACCACCTGGCGGAGCACGGCATCGGGCGCTACCAGGGCTCGCTCGTCTCCACCAAGCTCAAGGTGACCGGCATCGACCTCTTCAGCGCGGGCGACTTCCAGGGCGGCGAAGGCACGGAAGAGATCGTGATGAGCGATCCGGCCGGCGGCATCTACAAGAAGCTCGTGCTCAAGGACGACCGGCTGGTGGGCGCCTGCCTCTACGGCGACACGACCGACGGCAACTGGTACTGGCGCCTGCTGCGCGCGGGCATGACGGTGGCGGAGATCCGCGACGTGCTGATGTTCGGCGAGCCGCCAGCCGAAGAAGCCGCGCCCTCGCCCGCGACCGACGAACCGCTATCGAAAAAATAGCTAGATGCCCGCTCGCTGACTGCGCTGAAGCCCCAACCACCCCAAACTCCAACGACCCTGCCCTCGCATGCAAGCCACCCGTTCCACCTGCCCCTACTGCGGCGTCGGCTGCGGCGTCCTCATCGAAACCGACGGCCAGGCCATCACCGGCGTGCGCGGCGACCCGGACCATCCGGCCAACTACGGCCGGCTCTGCACCAAAGGCTCGACGCTGCACCTCACTGCCACCAGCGCGGTCTCGCTGCAAACGCGCCTGCTCGAACCCCTGCAGCGCCGCGAACGCGGCGGCCCCCTGCAGGCCCTGGACTGGGATGCGGCGCTGGACACAGCCGCCCAGGCTTTCGGCGACGTGATTGACCGCCACGGCCCCGACGCAGTGGGGTTCTACGTTTCGGGCCAGCTGCTGACCGAGGACTACTACGTCTTCAACAAGCTCGCCAAGGGCCTGATCGGCACCAACAACATCGACACCAATTCGCGCCTGTGCATGAGCAGCGCCGTGGCCGGCTACAAGGCCACGCTGGGCGCAGACGCGCCGCCCGCGTGCTACGACGACGTGGACCACGCACAGTGCCTCTTCATCGTGGGCAGCAACGCGGCCTGGGCGCACCCCATCCTGTTCCGGCGCATCGAGGCCGCCCGCGCCGCCAACCCCGGCATGAAGATGATCGTGGCCGACCCGCGCCGCACCGACACCGCGGGCTCGGCCGACCTGTTCCTGCCCCTGCTGCCCGGCACCGACGTGATGTTGTTCAACGCCATGCTGCACGTGATGCTGCGCGAAGGCTGGGTGGACCGCGACTACGTCGCCCGCCACACCAACGGCTTCGAAGCCCTGCAGACGGTGGTGCTGCCCTGCACGCCCGCGCACGCCGCAGAGGTCTGCGGCCTCCAGGCGGAAGACATCGTCACCGCCGCGCGCTGGTTCGCGGGTGCGGATGGCGCCGCGCCGGGTCAGCGCCGGCCCACGCTCAGCCTCTACTGCCAGGGCCTGAACCAGAGCAGCCACGGCACGGCCAAGAACGCCGCGCTCATCAACCTGCACCTGGCCTGCGGGCAGATCGGGCGCGCAGGCGCGGGGCCGTTCTCGCTCACCGGCCAGCCCAACGCCATGGGCGGGCGCGAGGTCGGGGGCCTGGCCAACCTGCTCTCGGCCCACCGCGACCTGGGCAACGCCCAGCACCGCGCCGAAGTCGCCGCGCACTGGGGCGTGGCCGACGTGCCTGCCCGGCCCGGCAAGACGGCGGTGGAGATGTTCCAGGCGGCCGCAGACGGCGAGATCCGCGCCCTCTGGATCGCCTGCACCAACCCGGCCCAGAGCATGCCCGACCAGGCCACCGTGCGGCGCGCATTGGAGCGTGCCGAGTTCGTCGTGGTGCAGGAAGCCTTCGCCACCACCGCCACCTGCGACTTCGCCGACCTGCTGCTGCCCGCCACCACCTGGGGCGAAAAGACCGGCACCGTCACCAACAGCGAGCGCCGCATCTCCCGCGTGCGCCCCGCCGTGGCCGCGCCCGGCCACGCCCGCCACGACTGGCAGGCGGCCGTGCAGTTCGCGCGCCGCCTCGAAGGGCGCCTGCGCCCGGGCGGGCCGAGCCTGTTCCCGTATTCCACGCAGGATGCCGACGCGGGTGCCGAAGCCATCTGGAACGAGCACCGCGAAAGCACACGCGGGCGCGACCTGGACATCACCGGCCTCTCATGGCGCCTGCTGCAGGAGCGCGGCCCGCAGCAATGGCCGCTGCCCGAAGGCGCAGCCGCCGGGCGGGCACGGCTCTACGAAAATGGCGTCTTTCCCACATCCGACGGCCGCGCGCGCTTCGCCGCCCACGCGTGGGAGCCGCTGGCCGAGCCACCCGTCTCGCGCTGGCCCTTCAGCCTGACCACCGGCCGCCTGCGCGACCAGTGGCACGGCATGAGCCGCACCGGCACACTGGGGCGCCTGTTCGGCCACGTGCCCGAACCCAGCCTGCAGATGCATCCGGACGACATGGCGCAGCAGGGCCTGGCGGGCGGCGAGCTCGTCCACGTCACTTCCAAGCGTGGCTCCATCGTGGTGCCGGTGCAGCCCGACGCCACGCTGGCACGGCAGCAGGTCTTCATGGCCATGCACTGGGGCAGCGAATACCTCAGCGGACGCTCGTCCACCGGCCAGCCGCTGGCGGGCGTGAACGCGCTCACCACCTCGGCCTACTGCCCCAGCTCCAAACAGCCCGAGCTCAAGCACGCCGCCGTCAAGGTGCTCAAGGCCGAGCTGCCCTGGAACCTGCTGGCCCTGGCCTGGCTGCCGGAGGGCGACGCCCTGGCGTCGCGCAGCCAGCTGGCAGCGCTGATGCGCGAGCTGCCCTTCGCGAGCTGCGTGCCTTTCGCCTCCGCTGCGGCCGAAGGCGCCAGCCCGCGCACCGGCGTGCTGCTGCGCGGCGCGGCCTACGAGGCCCCCGAAGGCGCTCTGCTCGCACGCATCGAGCGCCTGCTGGGCCTGGACGCACCCGACACCGTGCGCTACCAGGACCGGCGCCGGGGCCAGCACCGCTGCGCCCGGCTGGCGCGCGAGGCCAACGGCAGCGCCACCCTGCAGGCCGTGCTGCTGGGCGGCGACACGCGCTCGGGCGCCTGGCTGCGCACCGTGCTGCAGGAAGAACTGCCCGCACAGGCCTACGGCCGCCTGCTGCTGGTGCCCAGCACGACCCCGCCCGTCGCCGTGCAGTCGCGCGGCAAGCCGGTATGCGTGTGCCTCAATGTGACCGACGCGGCCATCGCCACGCAGCTGGCCGCCTGCCAAGGCAGTGATGCGGAACGCCTCGCACAGCTGCAGGGCGCCCTGCGCTGCGGCACGCAGTGCGGCTCGTGCGTGCCGGAACTCAAACGCATGGTGCGCGCTACCGCCGCCGGCCAGACGGAACGGGGGCTGCAACCGGCGTGAGCGGCCGTCGCATTGCTCGCCACCATATAACGGCCGGTTATCTGAGGTGCGGGACAATCGCCGGTCAACCGGTCGCACCACGTTCTGGCACTCCAGCGTTCTTTCGCGCCCCTTTCAGCACCCTTCTTCTCTTTCCAGCCAAGCCGCCATGGGCATCAGCCAGTACATCAAGGAAATCGGCCGCGGCGCCCGCGGCGCCAAGGCCATCGACCGCGCACAGGCCGCCGACCTGTTCGGCCAGGTGCTCGACGGCCAGGTGACCGACCTGGAGGTCGGCGCCTTCTGCATCGCCATGCGCATCAAGGGCGAAACCAGCGAAGAGATGTGCGGTTTTCTCGACGCGGTGCACGCCCGCATGGCCCTGGTGCCGACCGGCGACGCGCCGCTCATCGTGCTGCCCAGCTACAACGGCGCGCGCAAACTGCCGGTGCTCACGCCCCTGCTGGCGCTGCTGCTGGCCCGCGAAGGGCTGCCGGTGCTGCTGCACGGCATGCGCACCGAGGCGCGCCGCATCCTGGCCTCCGACGTGCTCGAGGCGCTGGGCATTCCCGCGCTCGAAGCGCCCGAGAAGATCGCGAACGGCCGCGTCGCCCATCTGCGCACCGACCGGCTGCATCCCGGCCTGGCCCGCCTGCTGGCCGCCCGCGAGGTGATCGGCCTGCGCAACCCTGGCCACAGCGTGGCCAAGCTCATGAACCCCTGCGCCGGCCCGGCCCTGGTGGTCACCAGCTACACCCATCCCGAATACTTCGACATGCTCTGCACCACCTTCGCCAGCATGGGCATGCACGCCCTGCTCTCGCGCGGGCTGGAAGGCGAGGTGGCCACCGACCCGCGCCGCACGCCGCGCTACGACGCCTTCGTTTCCGGCGCCCACCAGCTGCTGGAAGAGCAGCAACCGGGCACCGCCAGCGAGGTGCCCGGCCTGCCGTCCGAGATCGACGTGCAGACCACCGCCGACTACACGCGCCGCGTGCTGGCCGGCGAGCTGCCGGTGCCCGCAGCCCTGGAGCGGCAGGTGGAACACATCTTGCGTCTGAGCACCACAATCAACACGGAGACCCGACCATGAGCAGCCGCCCCACCTCCACGTTCCACACCCAGGAAAGCGCCGCCTTGCGAGGCACCTGCACGCTGGTGGGCGCCGGCCCGGGCGACCCCGAACTGCTCACACTCAAGGCGCTCAAGGCCATCCAGGCAGCCACCGTGCTGCTGGTCGATGACCTGGTGAGCGACGAAGTCATCGCCCACGCCGCGCCCACCGCGCGCATCGTCCACGTGGGCAAGCGCGGCGGCTGCAAGAGCACGCCGCAGGCCTTTATCGAAAAGCTCATGGTCATGGCGGTGAATGAGGGCGAGAACGTGGTGCGCCTGAAGGGCGGCGACCCGTTCATCTTCGGACGCGGCGGCGAAGAGGTGGAGCATCTGCGTGCCGCCGGCATCGAGGTGACGGTCATCAACGGCATCACCGCAGGCCTGGCTGGCATGACGCTGCTGGGAACGCCCCTCACCCATCGCGAACATGCCCACGGCGTGATCTTCGTGACCGGCCACGCCAAGCCCGGCGATGCCGGCACCGACTGGCGCCAGCTCGCCGCCACCGCCCGCGCGGCCAAGCTCACGCTGGTCATCTACATGGGCGTGAGCAGCGCCCAGCACATCCAGGACGAACTGCTCACCGGCCTGCCCGCCAGCACGCCGGTGGTCGTCATCCAGCACGTCAGCATGCCCTGCCAGCGCCACGCGCTCACCACGCTGGGCGAACTGCACGCCACCATCGAGCGCGAACAGCTCGGCAGCCCCTCGGTGATCGTCATCGGCGACGTGGTGAGCGGCGTGGCCGCCGCCACGCAAGGGCAGACCACTGCAGCCGCCGGCGCCAGCATCGCGCCGCCCCCACCGCTGCGGCACGCCGGCTGACGCAGGCCGCTCCGCACGCCCACAGCGACGCACCACGAAGAACCGCCCACACCAACGCCCGCACCGCCATGGCAGCCGCCCTCCCCGCCCCCGCAATCCAACCGCCGGCGGTACGCACCGGCCCCGCCGGCGATGCCGGCAAGGACGCAGGCAACGTCTCCCTGATGAACATCGCTGGGCGCCAGCGCATGCTGTCGCAGCGCATCGTGCTGCAGACGGTGCTGGCGGTGCAGGGGCAGGCCGCCCAGGCGCGCGCCGCGCGCCAGACCTTGGAGCTGTTCGAGACCAGCCAGGCCCGCCTGGTGCAGACGCCCCGGCAATTGGACGCGGCCTCGGCCCGCGAAGTCCAGGCCACCTATCACGGGCCCCAGGGCGTGGGCCCCGCCATCGACGCTTTCGCGCGCCAGGCGCGCACGGTGCTCGATCTGGCCGACCAGGGCAGCGCTCGCGCGGCGGACGCACTGGCCACGCTGGTGGGCACGACCGACGGAGTTCTCAAGGCGCTCGACGCCGCTACCACCGTCTTCGATCAGATCCAGCGCCGACAGTCCGAAACCATGATGAACGAGCTGGCCGGCATCGTCAGCTCCATCCAGACCGTCGCCCGCGAGGCGAAGGTGGTGAGCTTCAACGCCCAGGTGATGGCGGCCCGCGCCGCATCCCACGGGCGCGAATTCGCCGTGGTGGCCAATGTGCTTTCGGGCATCACGGCGGAGATCGACCGGTTGTCGCTGCAGGCCGTGTCGCTCGCCGGTCGTGGCCGCAAGGCCTCCTGAAAGCTCCGCGCAGCGCCGGCCCGATCAGTGGTGCGCCAGCGCTGCATCGCGCTGGATCTGCGCGAAACGCTCGGCCAGTTCCTTGCGCAGGCTCTTGCGCAGCAGGGCAGCCTCCCAGCGGCGGCGCTCGTCCGGCGTGGACGGCGAGAGCGGCGGCACGGCCGTGGGCTTGCGCTCCTCGTCCACCGCGACCATCGTGAAAAAGCAGCTGTTGACGTGGCGCACGACCTGGCTGCGGATGTCTTCAGCCACCACCTTCACCCCGATCTCCATCGACGAGGTGCCTGTGTAGTTCACGCTGGCCAGGAAGCTCACGAGTTCGCCCACGTGGATGGGTTGCAGGAAGGTGACCTGGTCCACGCTCAGCGTGACCGCATAGCAGCCCGAATAGCGCGCAGCGCAGGCATAGGCCACCTGGTCGAGCAGCTTGAGCACGGCACCGCCGTGCACGTTGCCCGAGAAGTTCGCCATGTCGGGGGACATCAGCACCGTCATGCTGAGCTGGTGCGCGGGGAGCTGGGAAGTCATATGTCAATTTTAGGAGCAGGACATGAAGGCGGCGCCTGCGTTGATGCGGCTTCGCTACACTCGCGCCCATTCTTTTTTAGCGGCCTGCCCGGCCGCGTCCTTCCATGCCCGACTCCCAGAAAGCTGCTGCCGCCCACCGATACGACGCCGTCATCCTGGGCGCGGGCGCTGCCGGCCTGTTCTGCGCTGCGCAGGCCGGCCAGCGCGGTCTGAAGGTGCTGCTGATCGACCATGCCGAGAAGGTGGCCGAAAAGATCCGCATCTCGGGCGGCGGACGCTGCAACTTCACCAACCGCGACCTGGACGCGCGTGCGCCGCACCGGCACTTCGTGGGGCAGAACCCGCAGTTCGCGCGCTCGGCGCTGTTGCGCTACACACCGGCGGACTTCATCGCGCTGGTGGAGCGCCACGGCATCGCCTATCACGAAAAGCACAAGGGCCAGCTCTTCGCCGATCGCTCGGCCGAAGACCTGATCCAGATGCTGCTGGCCGAATGTGCAGCGGGCCAGGTCGAGCGCTGGCAGCCCTGCGGCGTCAAGAAGGTGGCGTTTTCGGCTACCAGCCCCGAAGGAACCAGCGCACCCAGCTATCAAATCGATACCGACCGCGGCCCCGTGACGGCGCGCAGTCTGGTCATCGCCACGGGCGGGCTGTCGATCCCCAAGATCGGTGCGACCGACTTCGGCTACCGACTCGCGCAGCAGTTCGGCATTGCGCTGGTGGAGCGCCGCCCGGGCCTCGTGCCGCTCACCTTCGATGGCGACGCCTGGGCGCCGTATGCACAGCTGGCCGGGCTGGCGCTGCCGGTGGAAATCGCGACCGGCTCGAAAAAGGCCCGCACCGCCTTTCTCGAAGACCTGCTGTTCACCCACCGTGGCCTCTCCGGCCCGGCGGTGCTGCAGATTTCCAGCTACTGGCAACCGGGTACGCCGCTGGCCATCGACCTGGCGCCGGGTACGGATCTGGCCGGGGCGCTATCCCAGGGCAAGGCCCGGTCGAAGAAGCTCATCGCCAACGAGTTGGCCGGCCATGTCCCCAGCCGCCTGGCCGACACCTGGGCGCAGCAGAGCCCCGACTGGCAGCGCCCCATCAACGAGGCCTCCGACAAGGCCCTGGCGCGGCTGGCAGAACAGCTGGCTCGATGGGAGCTGACGCCTACCGGGACCGAAGGCTACAAGAAGGCCGAGGTGACCCTGGGCGGCATCGACACGCGCGCGCTCTCGCAGCAGACCATGGAGGCCACCGCGCAGCCGGGCCTGTATTTCATCGGCGAGGTGGTGGACATCACCGGCTGGCTGGGCGGCTACAACTTCCAGTGGGCCTGGGCGAGCGCACATGCCTGCGCACAGGCACTGCCGGCCCACTGAGCCTGTCGGCGTTCTGGCGGATGGCCAACAAGCCAAGACTGCCAGCCCGATCACCGCGGCAGCGTGCGCGGCGGCACAGCGTCCACCAGCAGGACGCGCGCAGGGGCCCAGGGGCGCCGGGGCGCGTGCGTTCGAGCCACCGCGACCAGGCCGGGGCGCATCGGTCAGACCTGAAACATCCCCCTCCAGAGCAAGCGCCATGGCGCCCCCCCCGCAGCGCACCGCCGCGCAGCCGGCAGGCCCGCGTCCGAGACTTCGCCGCAAGGCCCCAGCGTGTGAGGTTGCCGAACGAACGCATGCCGGGGATGAACGCTGGCGCCGCATGCACGTTCACCGCGATCGCGAGACGCCGGCATCCGCTGCCGGGGCTGCTTCGCCGAGGTGCGTGCTTTGCTCAGCAGCCTCGCACTCGGACGGTGATTTCGTCCACACCCGCCTAGTCGTGCAGCGATGACAGAAACTGCCGCAGCTCCGGTGTCTGCGGATTGCCGAAGATATCGGCGGGCGGGCCCATCTCGTGCACACGGCCCTGGTGCATGAAGATCACGCGGTTGCTCACCTTGCGAGCGAAGGCCATCTCGTGCGTGACCATCAGCAGCGTCATTCCCTCGGCGGCAAGGCTCTCCACCACCCGCAGCACCTCGCCCACCAGCTCGGGGTCGAGCGCGCTGGTGATTTCATCGCACAGCAGCACGGCCGGGTCCATGGCCAGGGCGCGTGCGATGGCCACGCGCTGCTGCTGACCGCCTGAGAGCTGGTCAGGCATGGCGTCGAACTTCTCGGCCAGGCCCACGCGCAGCAGCAGCTTGCGCGCCTGCTCCGCCGCATCGACCTTGTCCTTCTTCTTGACCAGCGTGGGAGCCAGCATGATGTTGCGCCCCACGCTGAGGTGCGGAAAGAGGTTGAAGCTCTGGAAGATCATGCCCACGCGCTGGCGCAGCTCGCGCATCGCCATGGGGCTGTCGTGCAGCAGCGGCTTGCCGTCCACGGTGAGCGCGCCGTCCTGGAACGCCTCCAGGCCGTTGATGCAGCGCAGCAGCGTGCTCTTGCCCGAGCCGCTCTTGCCGATGATGGCGATGACCTCGCCGCGCGCGACCTTCAGGTCGATGCCCTTGAGCACCTCGTTGGTGCCGTAGGACTTGCGCAGCGCCGTGATCTGCACGATGGGCGCACCCGATGCGGGCGCGGCGGCCAGCGGGGCTACAGCTGCGGTTTCAGCGACGGCTTGCATGGACTTTCCTTTCCAGGAACTTGGCATAGAGACTGATGGGATAACACAGCGCGAAGTACAGCAGCGCCACGCAGGCGAACACCGTGAACGGCTGGTAGGTGACGTTGGAGATCATGTTGCCGGCGCGCGTGAGTTCGACGAAGCCCACCACCGAGGCCAGGGCCGTTCCCTTGATGACCTGCACCATGAAGCCCACCGTGGGGGCGATGGCGATGCGCAGCGCCTGCGGCACCACCACGTGGCGCAGCTGCTCGCCGAAGCTCAGAGCCAGGCTCTGCGCTGCTTCCCACTGGCCCTTGGGGATGGAATCGACGCACCCGCGCCAGATCTCTGCGAGGAAGGCGCTGGTGTAGAGGGTGAGTGCCAGCGAGACCGACACCCAGACCGACACGTTGATGCCGAACAGCCCGATGCCGAAGTACGCCAGGAACAGCTGCATCAGCAGCGGCGTGCCCTGGAAGACTTGCACGTAGATGCCGATCAGCCGGTCCAGCCAGCGCACGCGCGTGAGGCGCGCCACCAGCAGCAGCGCCCCCACGAGGCCCCCGCCGACGAAGGCGATCAGCGACAGCACCACCGTCCAGCGCGCGGCCAACAGCAGGTTGCGAAAGATGTCCCAGAAGGTGAAATCGACCATGGTGCCCTCTCTCACTTTCCGAAGATGAAACGCGGCCCCGCCCAATGCAGCGCGTGGCGCAGGCCCACCGACAGCAGCAGATAGATGCCCGTGGCGACGATGTAGGCCTCGAAGGTGCGGAAGTTCTGCGCCTGGATCACATTGGCCGAGTAGCTCAGCTCCTCTGTCGAGATCTGCCCGCAGACGGCCGAACCCAGCATGACGATGATGATCTGGCTGACCATGGCCGGCCACACGCGCTTGAGCGAGGGCGGCAGCACCACGCGGGTGAACACCTGCATGCGGCTGAGCGCCAGGCTCTGCGCCGCCTCGATCTGGCCGCGCGGTGTGGCCTCTATGCCGGCGCGGATGATCTCGGTCGAATAGGCCCCCAGGTTCATCACCATGGCGATGACGGAGGCCACCTCCGGGCTGAGCTTCACACCCATGGACGGCAGGCCGAAAAAGATGAAGAACAGCTGCACGATGAAGGGCGTGTTGCGGATCAGCTCCACGTAGCTGCCCACCACCACGCGCAGCGCCAGCGGGCCGCTGACGCGCACCCAGGCACAGGCGATGCCCACCGTCATGCCGATGGCCATGGACACGGCCGTCAGGCCCAGCGTCCACAGCACGCCGCGCAGCAGGAACGGCCACTGCACCAGCACAGCCGCGAAGTCGAGTTGGATTTGCATATCGATCATCCGCGCGCTGCACGCAGCGCGCGGCCCATGGAAACTGTCACACCGTCAACGGCCCGAGGGCCGACGACCAAGCCACGGCAGCGGACGTCGCGCAAGGGGCTTCGCACCGCCTCAGGCGTCGCCGTCCTGCCACGTGCAACGTGAGAGAGGGAGGCGAGAGGCGCGCAGCGCCTCAGAAGAAGATGTTCACTCGCTCAACGGCAGGTCGCCGGCAGGCCGGCCCAGCCACTTCTTGGACATTGCATCCAGCGTGCCGTCCTTCTTGGCGGCCAGGATGATGTCGTTGACCTTGGAGCGCAGCGCGTCCTCGCCCTTAGCCACGCCCACAAAGTTGGGGCTGTCCTTGATGAGCAGCTTGTACTCGGCGTTCAGCTGCGGATTCTTTTGCATCATCAAGCCGGCGTTGGACACGCTCGTGGCGATGACCTGCGTCTGTCCGGCCACGAAGGCGGCGGTCGAAGCGGCCTGGTCTTCGTAACGCTTGAATTGCATGGAAGCGGGGCCGACCTTGGCCAGCTCCTGCTCCTCCATCGCACCCTTGGCAACGGCGATGGTCTTTCCGGCCAAGTCGTCGAAGGACTTCACCGGCAGGCTCTTGGACGCGTACACCGCCTGGAAGAAGGGTGAATAGGCGTGCGTGAAGTCGATGACTTTCAGGCGCTCGGGGTTCTTGCCCAGCGTGGAGATCACCAAGTCCACCTGCTTGGTCTGCAGGTAGGGAATGCGGTTGGCGCTGGTGACGGGCACCATCTCCAGCTTGGCGCCCAGCTGCTTGGCGATGAGCTCGGCCATGGCCACATCCAGCCCCTGAGGCTTGAGATCCAGGCCGACGAATCCGTAGGGCGGGTAGTCGGTGGGCACGGCGATCTTGACCGTCTTGGTCTGGTTGATCTTGTCCAGCACGCCCTGCGCGTACACGGCGGCCGAGCCGCCCAGCAGTGCGGCAGCGGCCAGGGCCAGGGTGAGGTGGCGACGGATGGGGGTCATAGAAGCGCTCCTAGGTAGGTGAGGGGGGTTCGTCGTTGCCGCCGATCGGCGAGGAAGGGACTGCAGCCGGTGCGTTGCCGGCCTTGGAATGCAATGCGCGTGCAGTGGGGCGCGCCAAAGGTTGGCGCACCACGGGGGCCAGGGCCCCGCGCAGCTGCGCCAGCGGGTCGGCATGGGCCGGTAGCCGCAAGTGGTTCTGCACCGAGTCGATGTGCTCGGACATCAGCGCTTCTGCGCCGGCGGTGTCGCCCGCCTCCAGCGCCGCGACGATGCGCACGTGGTCTTCGCACGACTGGGCGGCGTCGTGCGACGACTGGTAAAGCATGGCGATGAGCGTGGTGCGCGCCGTGAAGTCGCGCAGCGTGTCGGCCAGCAGGTAGTTGCCCAGGCACTCGGCCAGGCAGACGTGGAAGTCGCCCAGCAGAAAGCTGCGTGCGCCCACGTCGCTGCCGCACACTGCGGCCTGCTCGCGCGCCAGATGGGCCTTGAGGGATTTCAGCGCCGGCTTGCCCAGCGGCCGAGCGCTGCGGATCAGGCCCAGCTCGATCACGCGGCGGCCCTCAAAGGCCTCGCGCGCCTCGTCCTGCGAGGGCTCCACCACGTACCAGCCGCGCCGCGCACTGACGGTGACGATGCCACGCACCGACAGCCGCGTCAGCGCCTCGCGCACGATGGTGCGGCTGCAGTCAAACAGCATGGCCAGCTGCTGCTCGCCCAGGCGTGCGCCGGGTGCGAGCTTTTGCGCCATCACCGCTTCGATGATGCGTTCGCTGATATCGGTGGAAGAAATCGCCATGCCTTGCATGCCAGCATGAAGCGTGCCCGCTTGCATGCAAGATTGACGCACAAAGTTGGTTCAGCAAGGGACTCGAAGGGCTCAGGCGGCACCAAGTCGGCGCCACCCGCCCCGCCAGCCATGCGCCTCGGCCCGGGCTCAGTCGCGCAGCAGGCCCTCGGCGAGCCACTGCGTGCCCTGCATGAAGTCACCGATGTCCATGGCCTCCTGGGGGTTGTGCGAGCCGTGGGCGTTGCGCACGAACAGCATGGCGGCCGGAGTGCCGGCAGCTGCGAACACCGCCGCGTCGTGACCCGCCCCGCTGGGAATGCGCTCCAGCGTCTGGCCCGCGCGCGCAGCCACATCCTCGAAACGCTGAATCCAGCCCTCGTCCATGGTGGCGGGCGGGGTGTGGAGCCGGTCGTCGAACTCGAAACGCACGCCCCGCTCGGCGGCGATGGCCCGGCATTCTTCCAGCATCAGCGCGTGGAACCGCTCCAGCGTGCCGGCGTCCTGGCTGCGCGCCTCGAAGCTGAACTGCACCTCGCCCGGAATCACCGACACCGCATGCGAATGGGCCGGCGTGGTGCAGATGCCGCTGGTCATCACCAGGTCCATGCCCATCTGCAGCAGCACCCGCCAATGCTCATCCATGCGCGAGAGCAGCTGAGCCACGGCCAGCACAGCATCCTTGCGCAGCCAACGCGGCACGGCGCCGGAATGCCCCGCCTCCCCAAGGCAGCGCACGCGGTTGTGCCGCACATTGCCGCGGATACCCGTCACCGCCGCCACCGGCCAGCCACGCGCCACCATCACCGGGCCCTGCTCGATGTGCAGTTCCAGATAGGCGGCTATGGGGCAAGGCAGCAGCGGCGTGCCCTGCGCGATGGCGGACACGTCCGCGCCGCACCGCGCCATGGCCTCGCCCAGCGTGCCGTGAGCCGGCCCGGCGCGGTGCGGCAGTTGCAGCGCCGCGGCGGGCAGCCGTCCCAGCAGGGCCATGGAGCCCATGTAGGCGCGGCCGTACCAGGCGCTCTCCTCGCCGCGCAGGGCCAGCACGCGCACTGGAGGCGCATCCGCATGGCGGCCACGCAGTGTGGCCAGCACCAGCATGCCGGCCACCACGCCGGCCAGACCGTCATAGTTGCCGCCCTGGGGAACGGAGTCCACATGCGAGCCGATCACCACCACCGGCTCGTCCCGCGCGTCCTCCGGCAGGCGCATCCAGAGATTGCAGGCGCGGTCGTATTCACACGCCAGGCCCATGGCCGCGGCGCGCTGCTCCAGCAGCCGCAGCGCCGCGTCTTCGCCGGCACCATAGCTCTCGCGCGTGATGCCGGGGCCGTCGCGGGTGGCGTCGGCTACCTCGGCCAGCAGCGCTTGGGCCTGGCGGCGCCAGGTATCGGACGACGGCATTGCGGCTCCGGCTTCCCCCACAAAGTGGATGCCTGCGCTCATGCCGTCACTCCCGCGGGGCTTTCGCCCGTGCCGCCGTGCGCCAGGGACCACTGCGCGGGCGAAGCGGTGAACTCCGCCAGCGTCTGCGCCTGCGCGGCACTCAGGCGCCCTGCTTCCAGCAGCGCTACATGCAGTTGCGCCCACGAGCCTAGCGCGTGCAGCTTCAATTGCTGCTGCGCCAGACGCTGCGGCGTGTCGGGATAGATGGCGTAGTCGAACAGCACCAGTGCGTCGCCCGCATCCACGCCCAGCTGGCGCAGCGCCTGCGCCGCAGCCATCTTGGAGCGGCCATCGGTGGTCACATCGTCCACCAGCAGCACACGTGCCGGCAGCCCGTCGTTGCGGCGCGGCAGACGCCCCTGCAACTGGGCCTGCACACCCCAGCCGATGGGGCGCTTGCGCAAATAGAGCATGGGCAGGCCGAGCCGATCGGCCAGCCACGCGGCGAAGGCGATGCCGGAACTCTCTGCCCCGACCACGGCGCAAATGCCTCGCTGCCCCACCAGCGGCGCCACGGCGCGAGCAGCCGCATCCATCAGCTCGGTGCGCCAGGCCACATCGGACAGCAGCGCGTGCGGGTCCACATAGACCGGGCTGGCCCAGCCCGAGGTATAGAAGAAAGGCGTGTCGCCGGCGATGCGTACCGCATCAGTGGCGACGAGTGCCAGCGCCATGCGCGCGGCATCCTGGGAAGAGAAGATCATTGCTAAGCGTGCCAAAAGCCAAGCGACCCATCCTAGGCCGCAGCCCCTCAGCAGAGAAGTGCAAAAATCTCCGGCAGCCGTTCCCAACCGCGATGGCTTGCCGACTTCGCCCATTCCCCCGCATCAGCCCCCCACTGCGTCCATGTCCCGCCTGCTCTCTCCCCGCAACTTCCTGCGCCAGCTCGACCTGGGATCGCTCGACCTCTTCATGCTGGTCTGCGACACCGGCAGCATCGCGCGGGCAGCCGAACGCGGGCAGATGGCTGCGTCCGCAGTGAGCAAGCGCATCGCCGAGCTGGAAGCGCTGGCCCAGGCCCCGCTGCTGACACGCCATGCGCGCGGCGCGCGGCCCACGCCTGCAGGCCAGCAACTGCTGCTGCACGCGCACGCCATCCTGGTGGCGGTGGAGCACCTGCATGCAGATCTGGGCGATTTCGCCCAGGGCGTGCGCGGGCACGTCACGGTGTGCGCCAGCGCGTCGGTGGTGGAGCAATTCCTGCCGGCCGAGATCGCCGGTTTCATGCAGCGCCACCCGGACATCCGCATCGACCTGCGCCAGGCAGCCAGCCGCGCGGTAGCACAGGCTGTGCGCGAGGGCACGGCCGACATCGGCATCTGCGGCGCCAGCGAAGAAGTGCTGGGCCTGCAGGCCCGCCCCTACCGGCGCGAGCAGTTGGTGCTGGTAGTGCCGCGCGGCCACGCGCTGGCACGCCTGCGCAAGGTGGCCTACGAACGCGCGCTGGCCTACCCGCAGATCGGCCTGCGCGACAGCAGCACCGTGCAGCAGGCGCTGGCGCAGGAGGCGCGTGCCACGCGCCGCGTGCTGGGCCGCCGCATGGAAGTAGACAGCCTGAGCGCGATGTGCCGCATGGTCGAAAGCGGCCTGGGCCTGGGCGTGATGCCGGCCGGCGCCTTCCGCGCGCTCGGCGAGGCGACCACGCTGCGCGCCGTGGCGCTCACCGACGCCTGGGCCGACCGCGAACTCAACCTGTACGCCCGCAGCTTCGCCGACCTGCCCGCGTCGGCCCAACGCTTCGCCGACCACGTCACGCCGCTGGCGTGAGGACCGCGAGGCATCGCCGGCCATCGCGCCGCGCCGCAGCAGGACGCTGCATGCCCATGCCCATGCCCATGCCCATGCCCATGCCCATGCCCATGCGCTTGTGGCGATGTGTGTCTGTGGGTTTCCCCTAGCGCGATTTCTCCTGAATCCACGCCGTGACGGCGCTTTTGCGTTACACGGTCCAACCGATTGTGTGACCGGGCAACGGCTGGCAAAAGTGCTGGCTGGCAGCGCCACGGCACGGTGCAATAGAGGCCTGTTCAACGCAATTCGAGGAGCCAGACCCCATGCCCCGATCCCCGTCAGGAAGGTCTTTTCCGTTCGATGCCCGCAGCGTGATGCTGTTCGCAGCCATCGCGGTAGGCGGCGTGACAGCGCAGGCGCAAAGCCCCACGCCGGCCAGTTCAGCCAGGCTGTCTACGTCTTCATCGACCTCCAGCAGTCCTGCAACCCGCGCCGCATTGGGTGGCGCAACCCTTGCCGAAACCACCCGGGCGGATCGCTCCGCCAGAACAGGAGGACGCCAACGCTGAAGATCGCACACTTCCTCTTCTCACTCGCTCATTCATTCCTCACTGACTGAAACTTCATGGCCTGCGGCCCGCCGTCCTCCACCGGGGGCGGCGGGCCTTTTTCCTGGCCTCGCCATCGCTGGTGCAGCGTCCCGATCCGCTGCCTACAATCCCCAGAGCCCCCCCGGCTGCCCGGAGACACATGCCATGAACGCCCCCACCACCACCGCCCACCTGCTGCCCACGTTCCACCTGCGCCCGGTGCCTCCGGCCTTTTTGCAGGCGCTGCAGGACCGGTTCGGCAGCCAGTGTTCGCAGGCTCAGGCCGTTCGCGAGCAGCACGGCCGCGACGAAGGCTCGATCCAGGCGCCGCCGCCCTCGGCCGTGGTGTTCGCCGAAAGCACGCAGGATGTGATGGATGCCGTGCGCCTGGCCGCGCAACACGGCGTGCCCGTGATCCCCTACGGCGCGGGCTCGTCGCTCGAAGGCCACCTGCTCGCCATCCAGGGCGGCATCAGCATCGACGTCTCGCGCATGAACCGCCTGCTGCGCGTAGATGCCGACGACCTCACCGTCACCGTGCAGCCCGGCATCACCCGCAAGCAGCTGAACGAAGCCATCAAGGACACGGGCCTGTTCTTCCCCATCGACCCGGGCGCGGACGCCAGCATCGGCGGCATGGCCGCCACGCGCGCCAGCGGCACCAACGCCGTGCGCTACGGCACCATGCGCGAGAACGTGCTGGCGCTGGAAGTGGTCACGGCTGCGGGCGAGGCCATCCGCACCGGCACCCGCGCCAAGAAGAGCGCCGCCGGCTACGACCTGACCCGCCTGCTGGTGGGTAGCGAAGGCACGCTGGGCGTCATCACCGAAGTCACGCTGCGCCTCTATCCCCTGCCCGAAGCCGTGAGCGCCGCCATCTGCTCCTTCCCGAGCATCGAGGCCGCCGTGCGCACCGTCATCCAGACCATCCAGCTGGGCGTGCCCATTGCCCGCGTGGAGCTGATCGACGCCAACACCGTGCGCATGGTCAACGCCCATAGCAAGCTGGGCCTGCGCGAAGAGCCCATGCTGCTCATGGAATTCCACGGCTCCCCCGCCGGCGTGCAGGAACAGGCCGAGACCGTGCAATCCCTCGCGCAAGAGTGGAATGGCAACGCCTTCGAATGGGCCACCACGCCCGAGGAGCGCACGCGCCTGTGGACCGCGCGGCACAACGCCTACTTCGCTGCCGTGCAGAGCCGCCCCGGCTGCCGCGCCATCAGCACCGACACCTGCGTGCCCATCAGCCGCCTGGCCGACTGCCTGCTGGACTCCGTGGCCGAGGCCGACGCCAGCGGCATCCCCTACTTCCTCGTCGGCCACGTGGGCGACGGCAACTTCCACTTCGGCTACCTAATCGACCCGGACAGCCCCGCCGAACGCCAGACCGCCGAAGCCCTGAACCACCAGCTGGTCGCCCGTGCCCTGTCCATGGGCGGCACCTGCACCGGCGAACACGGGGTGGGCATCCACAAGATGGGCTTCCTGCTTGACGAAACCGGCCCCGGCGCCGTGGCCATGATGCGCGCGATCAAGCAGGCCCTGGACCCGCAGAACATCTTGAATCCCGGAAAGATATTTGTGCTCTGATAGACCGGATTCGCTATCATTTAGAGAGCAGAAAGCACCCGAAAATCAAGCACTGCGCGGCGGCTGGACTTTGTTCAGCGAGGGCTGCGCCCAGCCAATCTTCCCACCTGCAGCAGATGCGTGGCTAACGCCTGCCGCATCCCATGGCGGGGGGCACTGCGCATGCAAAAGCAAATGGCGCATCCCGGTCGGCGTGAGCATCCCAGCAAACGAAGGGGCCGTTTGCCTGCGCCACTCCGTCGGGCCGGAGTCGCCACCGACACGTCTCGGTTTCGTGGCTCTTGCTGGTGAGCGCGTATCGAGTCTCGCAGCGGCCCGGCCGCGAGGGCGGCGGTCGTTCGGTGATCCGCCGCGCCCCAGGCCGCAGGTCGGCCCAGGCTAGCCCATCAAAAAGCCGCCTTCAACCCAGCGGACTCCTGAAGCCCGCATATCGGGCTGCCGGAGGGGAGAGGTCCGACGCCCGGGCTGGACGAACAAACGCCCGCACGAAGCGCGGGCAGGGCATCTCCGCTCAGCAATTGCCTTTTTTGGCTTGGCCCGGAGGGCAGAACTTTCCGCCACCGGAGCCTTGGGGGCCGGCAGGGTCGACGACGACAGAACCAGACGGGGTATATACCGCGCAGCCGGCGACGGACGATGCCAGCAGAACCAGTGCGATCAGGGATTTCATGAGGGCGGACTCCATTGTGGTGATGCAACCCAGTGTATGCGCGAAAAGTTCACTGCGCAGGCGAAGCCGCACCCGTGCGCCACGTCACGGCCCCTCCTTTGCCGGAAGGGAGATCGCGCCGTCAATGCCACCATATCCCCACCCAGGGGGTGCCCAGAACCTGTTGCGAACGGCCTGCTCCCATAGGGGGGTGCATAGCGCACCTCATGTCCATCCACCTTGCGCCCCTTTCCCGCAGCGGGCGTGAGGATCTCGAACGGCGGGCTCCTGATGATCTCCGCCAGCGCTCTTTTCGTTCCCCGAGCGCCGCTCACCTTCAGGGGGATTGAACGGGCTCTCAGTTCCGCATCGCGAGCAAGCATGGCCGTCAGGCTTGCTCCGTCGATTCTGCGCAACGGGCAGGCTGCGGCGGCCTCGCAGGCGCGTCTGCAATCCAGCGTTGCAACGCATCGGGCGGCAGCGCGCAGCTGAAAAGATAGCCTTGCACCTCGTCGCATTCAAGGGACTCCAGCATGCCCCGCGTGGCCTCGTCTTCCACGCCCTCTGCCACCACTTGCAACCCCAGCGTATGTCCCAGACCAATGATGGCGCGGGTGATCGCCATGTCGGCCGGACTCGCGAGCATGTCGCGGATGAAGGACTTGTCCACCTTCAGCTTGTCGATCGCGAAGCGCTTCAGGTAGGCCAGGCTCGAATAGCCCGTGCCGAAATCGTCGATGGACAGTTGCACGCCCAACTGCTTGAGTGCCGCGAGCTGCCCCTGCGCCAAGCCCGCGTGGTCCATCAGCTGAGATTCGGTGATTTCCAGTTCGAGGCGGTCGGCAGGCATGCCATGTCGCGCCAGCAGCGCCGCGATGTCGGGCACCAGTTGCGGGTCGGCTAGCTGCTCGGCCGAGAGATTCACCGACACCGGCAAGCCGGCAAGCCCGCCTTGGGCCCCAGAGGCGTGCCAGAGCGCCCACTGCGCGCAGGCCTGGTCCAGCACCCACGCGCCGATGGGCCGGATCAGCCCCGCTTCTTCCGCGATGGGAATGAACTCGCCTGGCAGCACCTCGCCGAGCGACGGGTGGCGCCAACGCAGGAGCGCCTCCAGGCCGGTGGGCTGGCACGTCCGGGTCGACATACGGGGCTGGTAGTGCAGAGCGAACTCCCGGCGATCCAGCGCTCGCCTCAGCGACTGCTCCATGGCCTGCCGCGCCTGCACGCGCTGGTCGGTCTCCAGCGAATAGAGGTGCGCCATGTCGCGGCCGGCGGTCTTGGCTTCATACATGGCCGCATCGGCTCGGCGCATGAGTTCATCCAGATCGGCGCCATCTTCCGGAAAGACGGCAATGCCTACGCTGCACGACACGTTGAGTTCGTGCTCCTCCACCATATGGCTCTGGCGGATCAGCGGGATCAGACGGTGCTCCACGGTTTGCAGCACGTCCGCCGGCCCTTCCACGTCTCGCATGATGATGACGAATTCATCACCACCCAGCCGGCTCACCGTATCCCCATGGCGCGTGGCCTGCGCCAGCCGCCCGGCCACGGAGCGCAGCAATCCGTCGCCGATGTGATGGCCCAGCGTGTCGTTGATGGCCTTGAAGCGGTCGAGGTCGATGAAGAGCACGGCCACACGCTCCGCGCTGGCGCTGGCCTGCGCCAGCGCGGCCTGCAGCCGCTGCACGCACAGCGAGCGGTTGGGCAGCTCGGTCAGCACGTCATGGTGCGCGAGGAACTCGATGCGTTCCTCGTTGCGCTTGCGGTCGGTAATGTCGATGGCGATGCCGATGTGGTTGGTGACCACCCCGCCCTTGCCCCCCTCGCGCACGGCCGACACCATCAGCCAGGCCGGGTAAGTTTCGCCAGAGCGGCGGCGCAGACGCACCTCACCCTGCCAGGATTCCTTGTCCTGCAGCGTGCGGGCTATGACGGCACCAAGGGGTGGGTCGCCCGCGTCCTCAAGCAAGAAAGCGAGGTCTTCGCCGAGCAGTTCGTAGAAGTCGTGGTGCGTGCTGCGGCATAAGGCATGGTTCACGCTCAGGATGCGCTGGTCGGCCGACATGATGATGATGCCCTCGGAGGAGGCTTCGAACACCTTGGCCCAGAGCTCCAGGCGCTGCTCCATCAACTTCAGCACGTTGATCGGAGTGAAGGCCGTCAGCATCGCCTCGCGCCCCTGGAATTGCAGTCTGCGCGCCGACAGCACGGCCCAGAGCGGCTCGGCACTGCCCTTCCAGCGCACCTCGAACTCATCGACCACGCCTTGGTCCGCCAAGCGCTGAAAGAACCGGGCGCGCACACCCGGGTCCATGCCGCGGCGCCATGGGTCGCGCATCGTGCCGTTGAGCCAGGGCATGGCTGGCTCGTTGGCGTGCAGTACCTCGTGCTCGGGAACCGAGGTCACCACCATCGGGATCGGAAAGGCCTCCACCAGCTCGCGCTGCGCCTCGGCGGCACGGGCGCTGGCGGCCAGCTCCTGCTGCAGCAGGCGCTCGCGGTCCAGCTGCGCCAGCATGCTGTTGAAGGCTGTCACCAGACGGCCTATCTCGTCGCTGCTGCTCCAGTTTGCGCGCAGGCTGTGGTCGCCGGTCCGGCGCACCTCGTCGGCCACGCGGGATAGCTGCTGCAGCGGCTTGGCGATCTGCCGAGCCACCAGCGTGACCACGCTCAGGATGCAGCCCAACAGCACCAGGGCCGTGCCCATGTGCAGCCACATCCGGGCAAACAGGTCATGCACGCGCGTCTGAAGCAGCCCGTCCAGCTGCAGCGTTCCCTGCTCCCAGGCCACCTGCAGATTGGCCAGCAGGGAGCGCTGGCGGTCGGGCAGCTCCGCCTGGGCCGCATGCGTATCGCCCTGCGCGATGGCTTGCAGCAGCGCCTGGAAGTCGGCACCCGCAGCGGCCAGCGCCTGTCGATGCTGAGCCAGCGCAGAGCGCAAGGCAGGCGAGCCGGCGATAAAAGCCTGGTTGTAGTCCGAATCAATGCCGACCATCACCGCGTCCAGCCGGCCCGCGAGGGTGAGCAGTTCCGCCGAGCGATGCGCCGTCGGGCCAGGCCGCTCGGGCTCCCCCATGAAGCCGGCGATGTCGTGAGTGACCTGCAGGAGCTCCGGAAAGCGCAGCAGGATCAGCGACATCACGTAGTAGCTGTCCAGATCGGGATCAAGGATGAGATTGGACTGGTTGCCCACGGTGGTCATCAACTCCCGCCCCTCGCTCAGCAGCCGGGCTCGGCCGGCATCGCGTGGTTCGGTAGACGCCGCATCGCCTTCGGGCGGTCGCAGCAGCGTCTCGAAACGCTGCGCGCTGTCCGCGGTCTTGAGCTGGCCGTCGGACTGCAAGCGCACGCGCTGCAAACGCTCCACCACCAGGGTCGGGGGGCCGCCGTCTTGATGAAGGAAGGCCTCCAGCAACACATCGCGCACTGCCGAGGCATAGGCCGTTCCCACGATCTCCTTGCGTGCGAAATCGATGGCCAGGAATTTTTCGTGAATCAGGATGCCCGATACGTAGATCACCGCCGTCAGATCGAGCAAATAGATGAGCATGAGCTTGCGCCCCACGCTGAGCCGGCCCAGCCAGCGGGAAACTCGTTGCACGATGGACATGTGATGGAAACCCCGATGGGAAGCGCGTTGGGCAGCGCGGTGAAGCGGCCCTTGGAACAAAAAATAGGTAGTCAGGCCCTGGGCGGACGATACGCTGCTTGGGATGCCTCAAGAGCGAAGCAAGAGCCAAGCCCGGCACGCCCGAAAGGCGCCTCCCCATAGGCTCGAAGGCAGCCCGGGACCATCCCCGCGCGGACTGAAGCCCATGCATCCTGCAAGCCGGCTATAATCTCCGGCTTTGCTGGCAAACCCCGTCGGCCAATACTAGTTATAGACGGGGAATTTTCGCCGCGTATGGCTTTCAGGCCCGATCTCCTGGAAACCCTCTGCCGGCACATTTTGGAAAAATTGAGCTAATGACCACCATTCGCGTTAAAGAGAACGAACCCTTCGACGTGGCGCTGCGCCGCTTCAAGCGCACCATCGAAAAGCTGGGCCTGCTGACCGACCTGCGCGCCCGTGAGTTCTACGAAAAGCCCACCGCAGAGCGCAAGCGTAAGAAGGCTGCCGCCGTCAAGCGCCACTACAAGCGCGTGCGCAGCATGCAGCTGCCCAAGAAGCTGTACTGATCCAGACAGCCGGCCTTACCGCCGAGAACCCGCGCTAGGGACGCCGAGCGCGGGTTTTTTCGTTTATCGGGTTTGCCCAAGCGCTTTCCGGCGCGCTCGCGCCTTCGCCTGCAGCGCACGACACTGCGCCCACATCGAAAGCCTTTGGGCAAACCCTGTCCACCGCCACCAACCGACAGAAAGCATCCCATGAGCCTCAAGGACCAGATCACCGAAGACATGAAAACCGCGATGCGCGCCAAGGACTCCGAGCGCCTGGGCACCATCCGCCTGCTGCAGGCCGCCATGAAGCAAAAGGAAGTCGATGAGCGCATCACGCTGGACGACGCAGCCATCGTCGCCATCGTGGACAAGCTCATCAAGCAGCGCAAGGACTCCATCGCTGCCTTCGAAGGCGCAGGCCGTCAGGATCTGGCCGACAAGGAAAAGTCCGAGATGAGCGTGCTGCAGGCCTATCTGCCCGAACGCATGTCGGCCGACGAGGTCGCCGCTGCCGTCAAGGCCATCGTGACCGAGCTGGGCGCCTCGGGCCCCGGCGACATGGGCAAGGTCATGGGTGCGGTGAAGACGCAACTGGCCGGCAAGGCCGACATGGGCCAGGTGTCCGCCGCTGTGAAGGCCGCGCTGGCCAACTGATCCGCCAGAGCCCGCAGCGCCGGGCTTGGCCTAACGCCAGAAGCCGCACACCGGATGCCGGTACTCCATCCCCGGAGTGCCGGCATTTTTCTTGGCGGCTACGCCGGTGAGCGATCGGTTCCATCTGGCCGCCCCCCTCCGCCGCGCACGGCCTGGGCGACGTATTCCTCCAGGAACTCGACACACACACGCACCTTGGCGGAGCGGTCCAGCCGCGTCGGATAGACCGCCCAGATATTCGCCTCCTGCTGCCATTCGGGCAGCACGCGCAGCAGCCGGCCCGATTCCAGTTCATCACCCACGTCCCACAGCGAGCGCAGCACGATGCCGCGCCCATCCACCGCCCACTGCACTGCCATCTCGCCGTTGTTGGCCGACAAGGGCCCCCGCACCTTGACCGTATGCTCCGCCGAGCCGCTGCGCAGCCGCCACACACCGAAAGGATGGTCGCGCTCCTTGATGACCAGACAATCATGAGCGGAAAGATCCGCCACCGTGCGCGGCACACCCTGGCGCGCCAGATAGGCGGGCGCCGCACAGAGCACGCGGTGGTTGCTTCCCAGCCGCCGCGCGATCAAGTGCGGCGCAATCTCGTCGCCCACCCGCACGTCCAGATCAAAGCCTTCACCCGCCACATCCACCAGCCGGTCAAACACCTCCAGGCGCACCTGCAATGCCGGATGCCGCTCCACCAGGGTGGAGAGCGCCGGTGCCAGCACGCGCCGGCCGAAGCCGAAGCTGCAGCTCACCCGCAGCAGGCCGCGCGGCTCGCGGCGGGTAACGGCCACTTCCTGCATCAGCTGGTCCACGTCGTCCAGGATGCGCTGCGCCCAGTGGAAGACCCGCTCGCCCTCCTCCGTCACCGCCACGCGGCGCGTGGTGCGGTGCAGCAGCTTGACGGCCAAGTCCTCCTCCAGCAGCCGGATGCGCTTGCTCACATAAGCCGGCGACACACCCAGTGCCACCGCCGCATCTGCGAAGCTGGATTTGCGCGCCACCAAGGTGAAGACGCGCAGGTCGTCGGTCGCAGGAAATTTATGCACGATGTGTGAACAATGAGACCACAGGAAGGCCATTGTATGAATGCGGGCGCCGCACAACAATGCAGCCATGCCGTCGGTTTCCGCATTCAGGCGCCGGCGGCCCCACGTCATCGGAGACACCATCATGCAAGCACCTATCACCACCCGCATCGCAGTTCTCGCCGGGGACGGCATCGGTAAGGAAGTCATGCCAGAAGGCCTGCGCGTTCTGCGCGCTGCGGCCCAGCGGTTCGGTATCGACGTGCAGGTCACCGAATTCGACTGGGCGAGCTGCGACTACTACGCAGCGCACGGCCAGATGATGCCGGACGACTGGAAGGCGCAGCTCAAGGGCTTCGATGCGATCCACTTCGGCGCCGTGGGCTGGCCGGCCACCGTGCCCGACCACGTCTCGCTTTGGGGTTCGCTGTTGAAGTTCCGGCGCGAGTTCGAGCAGTACATCAACCTGCGCCCCGTGCGCCTGTTCGAAGGCGTGCCCTGCCCGCTGGCCGGCCGCAAACCTGGAGACATCGACTACTTCGTCGTGCGCGAGAACACCGAAGGCGAATACACCTCGCTGGGCGGCATCATGTACGAGGGCACCGACCGCGAGATCGTGATCCAGGAATCAGTCTATTCGCGCAAGGGCGCCGAGCGGCTGCTGAAGTTCGCCTTCGATCTGGCCCAAAGCCGCGCCAGGAAGCACGTGACCCTCGCGACCAAGAGCAACGGCATCGCCATCAGCATGCCCTGGTGGGACCAGCGCGCCGACGCCGTCGCCCAGGACTACCCCGAAGTGACGCTGGACAAGCAGCACATCGACATCCTCACCGCCCGCTTCGTGTTGGAGCCCGGGCGCTTCGACGTGGTGGCCGCCACCAACCTCTTCGGCGACATCCTCTCGGACCTGGGGCCGGCCACCACCGGCACCATCGGCCTGGCCCCCTCGGCCAACCTCAACCCCGAGCGCCACTTCCCGAGTCTGTTCGAGCCCGTGCACGGCTCGGCGCCGGACATCTACGGCAAGAACATCGCCAACCCGATCGCCATGATCTGGTCGGGCGCGCTGATGCTGGACTTCCTCACGCAGGGCCAGGGCGCGGGGCGCCAGGCGCACGACGCCATCGTGGCGGCGATCGAGGAGGTGATCAAGAGCGGGCCGCGCACGCCGGACCTGGGCGGCACGGCGAGTACCACTCAGGTCGGCGAGGCCGTAGCGAAAGCCGTGGCTGCAGGCTGAGCCGGCAGCCACCAGGCAGCCGACCTTGCCGGGCAAAGCAACAAATGGCCGCAAAGACACCTGCGGCGTATGCCTTAAATCGGCTCGCTAAACTCCTGCGTTTTCTTTCACGAGAGCAGGATTGACGGCATGCGCCTGACCGCCTTGTTGCGCCCATTTGCCATCCTGAGCCTGGCTGCGCTGGCCGCCTGCAGCAACACCACGCCCACCCAGCGCTCCGCCGCTGGCGCGATCACCCCCACGCAGACCGCGTCCAGCAGCGTGCCGCCCGTCAAAATCGGTATTGCCCTGGGCGGTGGCGCCGCCAAGGGTTTTGCGCACATCGGAGTCATCAAGATGCTGGAAGCCAACGGCTTCGCCCCTGCCATGGTGGCAGGCACCAGCGCGGGCAGCGTGGTGGGAGCGCTCTACGCCAGCGGCATGAGCCCTTTCGAGCTGCAGGACAAGGCGGTGGCGCTGGACGAATCGCAGATCCACGACCTGCAGTTGTCTTCGGGCGGCCTATTGCTGGGCCAGAAGCTGGAGGACTATGTGAACGCGCAGGTACACAACGCTCCGCTGGAAAAGCTTTCCAAGCCTTTCGTGGCCGTCGCCACGCGGTTGGAAGACGGCGAGCGCACTGTCTTCGCGCGCGGCAACACGGGTCAGGCCGTACGTGCATCCAGCAGCGTGCCCGGAGTCTTCCAGACCGTGACCATCGGGAAATACCACTTCGTGGATGGCGGCGTGGTCAGCCCCGTTCCGGTGGATGCAGCCCGACAGCTGGGAGCTGACATCGTCATCGCGGTCGACATCTCTAGTAAGGCGCGTGGCAAGGCCCCTGGCGACCTCCTGGGCACAGTGGGGCAATCGATCGCCATCATGGGTCAGAAGCTGGGCCAGGCGGAGCTGTCACGCGCCGACGTCGTCATCCGACCAGAGGTGCTGGACATCGGCGCAGCGGACTTCAGCCAGCGATCCCACGCCATCATGGAAGGGGAAAAGGCCGCGCTTGCCGCCATGCCCCGCATCCGGGCACGGGTAGCGCAGTTGCAGTCAGAGCGCGTCGAAGCTGCGCGCCTGGCCCAACAACAGGCAGCGGACACGCAATATCGCGCTTGCCAGGAAAGGCGCTCACGGATCAGAAAGCTGGCCGAAATGGCCGGACTGGAAGAAACCTGCACACCGCCTGTGGCCTACAAGCGCTGACAGATGCCATACAGGAAAGTCAAAAGACCCAGCAGCGAGCCGGGCCACCCCGCCTGAGGGGCACGCGGGCAGGGCCCGATCAACGCGCCCCGCCGCCCATCGGCTTCGAATCCGCCCGCAAGGCTATCTTTTGGGTTCCGGCGCCAGCGGCCGCAGAAGCGACAGACTGCTGAGCCAGTACCGGAAAACTCGACAACAAAGAGCTGCGCAGCTCACGGCCTTCCATCTTGAAAGCCACTACAGCCACCACAGCGGCCACTGCGATAGCTGCTGCAATCCAGAACAAGCGCACATCGCCCATGCCATCGGCGGCAGCACCGTGCGTGCCTGTCGAGTCGGCTGAGACCATGGTGTCTGAGAGATGGCGCATAGGAAACTCCCTTAAGGTTCGCAACATTTTTAAAGCCACGTGTGCAAAGTTAGCCGCACACCAAGCTGGGGCCTGTCAGACGTGTTCCTGTGCTGACGCCATGCCCTTGCACCACTTGCGCCCGCTGCAAAGCAACTGCGCCGTCCTCTACCGCGGCGGCCTGCAGTCCCACGAGCGGGGGGATAAAGCAAGTTCACACTCCATTACGTCGACACCCTCGACACCTCCCTCCCTTGCGAAGCTCGCAAGTTGACCCGCCCTCAATGGCGGGTTTCTTTTTGGGGGCCTGGCAAATTGCACGAAGCCGACCATCGCCCCGCAACGCACGGCAAGACAGCAACGCAAAGCCCGAAAGCGAGCCCCGGGCTGGCGTCAGGACAACGCTGTCGCGCCGATCAATTCAGCCGCACGTCGAAATAGGCTTCTTCAGCATCGCCGATGTGCGAGAGCGCGCGCTCGCGTGCGGTGGAAGAAGCCCTCTGCCAGCGAAAAGCCACGGCCTGATCGATCGCGGAAACCATATCTGCTCCTTCCAACGATGCGATCACCTCGCAAGCCGCCACCACTTCATACGGCCCACCGAGGGCACGCTCCAGTTCGCGGGCATAACGCCGCTCTGCGGCAAGCCTCGCCTCGCAAGGCAAGCTCGAAGGGACATCGCACAGCATGATGCGGTAGGGGGATTCAGCGATCGTCGTTTCCATGAGGGACTCCTGATAAATACTGTTTAAATTTACAGTATTTTCAGCACCTTGCGCAAGAGAAGTTGCGGAAGGTCCCTGGGCCAGCACGCCCCTTAGCCGCCCCTTGGAAAGACACATCCGGGCGCAACCCATGCGCAGGCGCGGGCCACAAGCGACTGGGCACCACGGCAACAAGGCCATGAACGAGCGCAGATGGACGGGAGGGGGAAAGGAGGACTTGCACAGCCCGCCACCGGACGGCGGGATGAAGCGCGCCGCGATAAATGCGCCGGCAACGCTGAGATAAATGCTGACACGGCATTTTGCGCGCCAGGAAACAGAATTGCGACTATGGAAAACGCAAACGGTGTGCTGGCTGATGTCCGGGGCGATGAGGTGAGCGCTGCGCTCAACGCTCTTCCGCAGGCGGCTGAGGGGTGCCCTGATCAGATGACGGCCGAGACCGAGTCCATCCACCACGGCCGCGTGGTCATGACCTTCCGGCTGGTCGTCAACAAGCGGGGCAAGATGCGGTACTGCTTCTGGAGCCCGGTCCACGCTGCCCCGATTCCCACCGATCAGGCTTAGGCCTCCCATCACACGGTCACCTGCAGCTCGGCGTGCTGCACGGCCAGGGGCGCTGCCAGTGCCACAGGCATGACCGTGATGGATAGCCTGGTGCCCGGCGCGTAGCTGGGCAGCGCGATCTCGCGGCCCGGCACGGTCAGGTGGCCACGGACCGGCACCTGTTGGCCTGCCCCGCCGTCGACGGCCACCACGACCTGAGCGGCGGTGGCCCCCTCCAATTCCCAGGACAAACGCCAGCCGCCACCCTCGGCAGGCGCCAAACTTGGGTTGTAGGCCCGCGCTACCTGACGGTCGCCGCTGGCCACCTCGGGCACCGCGCCCAGGCCCCACTCCAGCGGGTAGTACTCAGGCACCTCGTCGCGGGCAGTGATACGGACGCGGCGGGCGCCGGACGGCTCCATCTTGATGATGCGAGCGCGCTTGCCAGGCGTGGCGGTGGGCCCGCCCAGGAAGGTCCAGTCCTCGGGCACCGTGTCGGCGAAGAACGGATCGGCCGCCGTGTTGGGCGTGGCCACGTCCAGCCAGCCAGGTGCAGAGGCCTGTGGCCAGGCGCCCAACACTGCGAGCGTCCGTGCCCGGCCCGCCGGTGGCGCGCAGCGCACGCTGAAGCGGTCGCCCCCAGGCGGGCAGATCCAGAGCCAGTAATCGCCGTCGCCCTCGGGCAGCTCGACCTCACGTGATAGCTCCACCTCCACTACCTGGCCAGCAGCCGCGCGCAGGGCCACCAAGCGCCCCGAGGCGGCCCAGGCCGTCAGGTCGTGCGCCAGGTGGATGACGTCGCCGGTGGCCACCGTCAGCCCGAACAGCGTGCTCTCCCAGGTGATCGTGCGGCGGTGATAGTGCTTGGAGGCTGCCAGCAGGTTGACCAGGCGCTGCGCCTGGGCGCGGGGCATCGAATAGACCGCCTGGCGCACCGACTGATTGACCGGCAGCGTCACCCCGGGCACCTTGCCATAGACCGTGTCTGCGTTGTAGTCGTCGTCGCTGCGGACATAGGACACGCCGAACTCATCCACCGTGTCGTCGGTCAAGTAGGCCACCTTGAAGGTGCCCGCCACGATGTTGCTCGCGCCGAAGGCGGCCACCACCGGCTGGTCGGGTGCTTCCCACCAAACGGACAGCTTGCCGGGCGCCCAGGTCTTGCTGGCGCGGCCGGCTGAGGCGATGTCGTCGAGGACCGAGCCTGCGCTGCGCTGGTCGGTCAGCACCATGCGGCAGGTCAGGCCGGCCGCGTCGCAGAACTGGCCCCAGGCGACCAGGGTTCCGTAGTCGAGCCGGGCATTCGTCACGCCGGCGCCGAACAGGCGCTCGCCATTGCCCGCGGCCGGCTCGTCCAGCCAGCCGGCCAGGCCCAGGTGCGCAGGCGCGGCCGTCGGGTTGAGGAAGCCGCCCCGGGCGAAGTAGATGAACAACCACGCCGGGTTGACTGTCTCGCGCCAGACCCAGTGCCCGCCCTGGCCGGGGTAGCTGCCGTCCCACGGCTGCGGACTGTCCCAGGCCCAGTGCTTTGCCCTGGCCAGGGCACTGTAGCGGTCCACGCGGCCGTTGAGCTGCCCGGTGGCCTTGATGAGCATGCCGCGCCGCAGCTGTGCCGGGTAGGCCGCATCGGTGTCGCGGAAGATCTTGATGCGTGTGAGGTCCAGCTCGCTGACTTCGGTGGCTTCTGTCGGCTCAGGAGTGGTACGCCGGACGCGGAACTTGATCGCTGCCTGGTCCAGCAGCGCCGAGAACGTCTCGCGCGCCGGCCGCGTACTGCCATTGCTGATGGTCATCGGAGAAAAAGGAAAAGGCACCCAGGTGGACGAGCCAGGCACTTGGTAATGCGCCTCGAGCTCGCACGACATGGTTTCGATGCCATCGCCTTGCTTGAACAGTCGTCCCGACACATCCAGCTGAATGAACCTGCCGGGCTGTGAGCCCTGTCGCTCCACCCAGCCGTCATTTGGCACGTTCGCCGACCGCTTGAGCGCTGCACCGTCGATCGTCTGCACGTTGCCGGGGTAGATATCGCCGGGGCGGTGGTCGGTGGTGTAGCCCGCCAGCTGGGTGCGGTCGCCTTGCCCGGCAGGCACCGTGCTGCTGTGCAGCGCCACGCCTTCGTACTGGCTCAAGGCATTGGTGCCCACACGCTCATCGCTGAGCGACAAGGCACCGAATCCGAAGCTGAAGATGGAGCAGAGCCGTTCGGTCTTGTAGGTCACCTCGTAGCCATAGCGCAGGATCACGGGCAGCGCAGTTCCCATTGGATGCCATGCCATCTAATCTCCTCCGCCGGAGTTGCCGCCGCCAGACTGCGCGGCCTCGGCCGTGTACTCCTCATAGGTCGTCACCTCGGAAGAATCGTCGCTGGTTTGCACCCGCACGATGAATGTGTGGGGCTGGGTAACAGGCTCAGGCTTTCCGATGGACAGCTGGCCATCGGTATAGGTGCGCTGAGCGTTGTCGCCGTAGTAGCCATACCCGCCCGCCGTCGCGATCAGCGTCCAGGGAGACAGAGGGAGAGGCGGATCGCTTGTGTGATCAAGCGCGAATGGCGGAGCGGTGCGAACCTCGGTCTGCGGCGTGGCGTTAATGACATCGGTGTGCGTGCTTGGGTCAAGTACGAACTCCGCAAATGGCGCACTGGCGTAGTCGGGGAGGAGCCGGTGTTCGCCGAGCACCAGGGGCAGCGGGCCAAACTGCCGAGATCCGTTGCTGCCCCCAGAGATCGAGTAAGCCGTAGGTGTGTTCTCCACGCCGGCCGGCCCGCGCTTGCTGGTCAAGGAGCTCACCAGCGTGCTGATGCCGAACGCGATCAGCGTGTTGACCGAGAACGAAACGACAGTCCCGATCAGCGCGGCGGTGCTGTACGCCACCTCGCCCACCATGATGGCCTTGGCTGTGGCATAGGCCCCGACTTCGGCCCCCGCCACCGCCTGCCGCACAACCACCACATCGCGCGGCCTCACCGGCGTCGAACCCCAAGCCTCCCGCCCCACGGCCCGGCCGTTGACGTCCACCGCCAGCGTGGAGCCCAGCTGCAGCCGACGCAGCACGCACGCCAGCGTGTCGCCGCTCTCCATCACCACTGGCAACACCTGGCGGTCGGCTGACGGCCGCAGCGGGTGCGGGCACCATGTCACATGCATCAGATCCATGCGTACCAGCCCTCGATCTTGTAGCGAAGCTGCAGGCGCGACAGCGGCATGCGCGTGCTGGTGCCGAACAACGCATCGCTGTGCAGCACATAGGGCACGCCCTCGATGTCGCAGAAGAGGCCGATGTGCGCTCGGCGGCCGCGCGCGAGCATCAGCACCCCGCAGCCGTCCGCCGGCGCCTCGATGGGCCGGGCGAAGTCCGCCGCGTGGCTGACGATCAGCCCGGTGCGGTGGTCCAGATCGATGCTGCTCTTGCGTGGGAAGCAGATATCGGTGCGGCCGAACTGTTCATGCAGTGCCCGCTCCACAAGCTCGCCGCAGTCCAGCTGCTCGTGCGGCACGTTGATGTAGCCGTCGCTCCAGTGCGCCATGCAAAGTCCTTTCGCTCTCAGAAAATGCCCGGCGTCGTCTCGGGCCGGTACGTGTAGGCGACGGCCGCCTTGTTGAGCACGTCGTCGTAGCCCAGCTGGCCCGCCACGTTGGCCGTGGTCACCTCGATGTTGTGCAGGTCCAGTACCAGGTCGTCTTCGATGAAGTCCGGCGCGCTGCGCATCACCTGCAGCACGCGGATGGTGGTGCCGCGGCCGCCGTGCGTGCGCTCGAAGAAGGCGCCCACGCCGCCGCCCCCGTTGGCGATGGCCAGCTGCGCGGCCGGCGTCTGCTTGTCCTGTTGGTCAGGCCAGGTGAAGCTGAAGCCCGTGGCCACGTAGTTGTGGCCGTTGCTCAGCAGGTCGGCGTTGTCGTTGACGAAGCGCATGGGCTCAGGCAGCAGCGCGTGCTGCAGCTCCAGCAGCACCAGGGGGCGCTCGTCGGGCGAGAGCTGCTGCGCAGCGCGGCGAAAGCGGGCGGACTTGCGGGCCATGGGCATCAGCTCCAGTACTCCACGGTCAGCGACACGGTGAAGTCGTCCAGCCGGTTGGTCAGCGCCGAGTATGTGACCTCGCCGCTCACGATCCGGGCCCGGCGCACCGTGGCGCCGGTGGGGTCATCCGGCACCGGCCAGCCGAAGAACAGCGCGCCGTCGTGCAGATCCTGCAGGCGCCATGCCTCGAAGGCCTCGCGGTCGGCCAAGCTGGCCAGGCGGTAGGTCACGGCGCGCTCGGTACGGCCGCGCGTGTTGCGCGGGGCCTGCTCGATGTAGCCGTCGGCCATCTCGGTGCGCTCCAGCGCGCTGCTCGACTTGGCCGTGTAGCCGTCGGTCAGGAACTGCGCGTAAGCGGGAAACGTGGTGTATGCCATGTGGATCTCAGTTGCGGCTCAGTGCAGGCCCCAGCGCCTGCGTGATCGGGCCGCCGGCGGCCGCATCGGCCAGCAGCACGCGCACGACGAGGTCCTTGCCCTCGAACGACGAGCTCTGGCGCACCACGCGCTGCGGCGTGCCGGTGTTGGTCATCTGAAAGACCACGTTCGGCGCCGCGCCGCCGGCGCCCGCCGCCGCTGCGGCCGCCACGGCGCCGCCGGTGGCAAAGCGCGCCCGCTGGCTGGCCTGCACCAGGCCGCCCAGGGCATAGCCGGTGCTGGGCTTGGGCAAGCGCAGCGTGCGCACTGCCTCCATGAACGGCGCGCCGTAGTGCTGCACGGCCTTGACCGGCTGAATCCACTCGCCATTCGACAACGCCACCGGCCGACGGCCGTCCACCAGGGCGGGCACGCTGTCACTGGCGCCCGTGCCTGGGCCGCGGATCTGTCCGCCCTCGGCGAAGCCGAAGATGCTGCGGGCGCCGGACCAAATCGCTCCGATGAACGAGCCAGCACCTCCCCCGCCACCACCACCACCGGCGTCCATCTTGAACAGGTTCATCAGCAGCCGTTTGATATCGCTGCGCACCAGGTCCGCCGCGATGTTCTTCAGCGTGCCGCTCACCATGTCGCGTAGGCTGCTGAACTGGGTCACCGCGTTGGCGGCCGCATCGGCCAGGCCGTCGATGGCCGTGTTCTTGGCCTTGGTCCCCCAGTCCACGATCACCGGCGTCGAGCTCGCCACCGTGTTGCGCATTTCCGCGATGCTGGTGGTCATCTGGTCGATGGCCACGGCCGCGTCGGTGGGCATGGCGCCCTTGATGCGCTCCAGGCCGTCCACGATGGCCTGCAGCAACGGCACCTGCGCGGCGCGCGCCTGCTGGATCTTGGCCTCGCCCTCGATCTGGGAGATCTGCCCGGTGCTCACGCGCTGCTGGATCGCAGCCTCGATCGCGGCCTGGGCCTGCTGCAGCCGCTGGGCCTCGGCCAACTTGGCGTTGAATTCGGCCTGGGCGGCGCCAGCGGCCACCAGCAGGTCGATGCGCTCGCGGGCGGCGGCGGCTTCTTCGGGGTTGAGCCGACCAGCCGCCTCATAGTCGCCTTGATACTGCAGCTTGAGCTGATCCTGGATGGCCTGGCGGTCGAACTGGCCCGTGATGCCAGCCACGTCCACACGCACCTTGGCGGTGATCGTCGCAAGGCTGCGCTCCTGCTCGGTCTTCCAGATGCTCAGCTTTCTTGTGGCCTCGGCCAGGCTGGAGTCCAACAGCTTGGCCTTGGTTTCGACCTCCACTACGCGCTTGCGCGCCGCGTCACGTTCTTCGGGCTTCACCGCCAGCTTGAGCTCTTTTTCGATCTCCTGCCGTTCCTTCGCCAGTGCTTCACGCTGAGCCTGGTTTTCGGTCTGGATCATGCCCAGCCGCGCCTGGTAGGCGGCCTCGATCGTGACTTGGCCTTTTTCCAGGGCATAGGTCACGATGGCATCACCGGACGTGATCGACGCCTGCAGCAGCTGCAAGTTCTGCTGCAGCTGCGCGGCGGTCAGCTCGGCGGCCGCCTTGGCGTTCTGCAGAGCCGGATTGGGCAGCGAGTTGAGTTCCTTCTTGTAGCGCTCGGTTTCCTGCGCCACGCGCTGGCGCAGCTCGGCCTGCAGCTGCGGGTCATCATCGGCGCCGGCGGCCTTGGCCTCTGCGTTGATGCGCTTGAGGTTCTTGGTGTGCTCGGTCAGGCGCTGCGCGTCGGCCAGGCTCAGGCTGGTCTTGCCCGCGTCGGTGCGGCGTTTGCGTTCAGGTTTCACGGTGACCTCTTTCAGGCGGCGCATCAACGTGGCGCGGGAGTAACCCAGGTGCTGGCACGCAGCGGCATAGACGGCCTCTTTGCCGCCATGCCCGGCCGCATGGGCGCGGCGCTGCACATCCAGCAGCGCTTCGATCAGGGCGGGGCTCAGACTCATGGCGCGGGCGTTCAGCGGACAGCGGCGGCGTTGGCAGCGGTGTCGACCGGGTTGGCCTTGGCCCAGCGCTCCCACTCAGGGGTGCTGTCCACGGTGGGCAGGCTGAATTCGTCGCGCAGCGTGGTCAGCTCGCTCACCAGCTGGCCCAACATGCCGGCCATGTGCAGGCTCTGGTCCTGCTCGGCGTTGTTTAGCGCGATGAACGCCTGCCGCAGCCCGCCCTGAACCAGGCCCAGCAGCTCGGCCTGGATGTCGCCCGCTTCACGCAGGACGCGCTTGAGCTCTTCGGCGGGGGGCAGCCGCTTGATGCTGCGCACCTCTTCATGCAGTTCGGTGATGACGTTCTCTTGCCGGTCTGCCCGGGCCTTCTGCTTCTCGGCCTCGCCCCGCGCCTTGCGCACTGCAGCGCGCAGCTCCTTGACCGACATGCCGCCCAGGTCGTCCAGGGCAAGCTCGCCGGTCTGGCCCAGTTCGGTGAGGTCTTCGAGCTGCTCGTCGTCGAGGGGGAGGAGTTCGACCAAGCGCGACATGCCCAAAGCCTCCAAATTCCTCGACGTCGAGGAATTTGCAAACCGTCGGGATATGACCATGTAGCGGCGGGCCGCTTCATGCTCAAGCCCCAGGCGCTCCAGCGCAGGGATGAAGTGGCCATGCGGGCAAGCCTCACGCAGCATCAGCAGGTAACCGCCCAGCTCGAAAATGCCGGCGCCGATGCGGCGGATGGCGTCCTTGGCCGAGTTCTCCAGCACGGCCGGGTCTGTAGAGCCGGTGTAGTTGAGCTGCACGGCCAAGGCCGTAACGCGCTCGCTCTGCTGCGTCGTGGCCAAAGCCGTGGCCGCGATCTGCTGGCGCATGGCTTCCATGTCGCCGGCGAAGCGTTCCTGGTCGATGGTTGCGGAGTCGGCCGCTGGGGCCTTGGTAGCTTTTTTCATGGTGGTCAATCCGGGTTGCGGGTGTATCGATTGCGTGCTTCATCCACGCGACGTGCCGCGGCGTCGATGGCGTTGAAAACCTTGATGGCTTGCTGGGGCAGGCGCGGGGTGAGGCGCCAGTGACCTGTGGACTCGTCGCGGTCGGCGAGGCCGGCGGTGCGGAGGTTGTCCAGATCGCGGGTGATGACGCTGGCGGATGCGCCGAGCAGCTCGGCCAGCTTCGACGGTGGGTAGCCATGCACCACGTCGCCAAAGAGGGCCAGCACCAGATGCAGGATGCGTTGCTGGGAGGCGTTGGTGTAGTCGGTGGCTCGGCTCATGCCGCCGCTCCGGTCGTGACTGGCTTGGTGCGGCGCAGCACCGGCTTGGGCGCCCAGATGCACGCGCCGACGCGGCGCGCAGCCAGGCAGAGCAGGAGCGCATTGCGCGTGCCGCTGAAACCTCCAAGCAACAGGAAGTCGAAAGGGTCGCCCGTGATCAAGCACAACGTGAGGGCGCGCTGCGCCAGTCTCTGGCTCTTGCCACTTCTCGCAATCGCGGGCTGCTCGACACCATCGCAGCCCTCAACGCCCGCGATGCAGTTCACCTGCCCGGCCCCGCCACGGACGCCGGCACCGCCGCCCTCGCTGATGCAGCCCGCGCCGCCCGCGAACTTCTCGGCCAGTGCAGCAGCCGATACACAGCAGTGGCAGCAGACGCTGACCGGCTCGCCAACCAGGTGACGGGCTTGCAGGACTTCGTGCGATCAATGCAGCAGCCCGCAGCGGGTGCAACCGTGGGGGCAAGCAATGGTGTTTGAAGTGACGTTGGGGAACGCGATCACGGTGGTGGCACTGATGGTCGCGGCGCTGTGGGCCATGTTCAAGCTGGTGAACATGCAGCAGGAGAAGCGGCTGATCGAACGATTCGAGGCCCTGACAAAGGCGCTGGAGACGGTGAACGAGTCGCAGCGCACCAATTCCGATGCCACGGCGAAGCTGGAGCGTGAGTTCCGGCAGCACCAGGTGGATCTGGCTCGGGAATACGTGCGCAGAGAGGACTTCCTGCGAAGCATCGGAAGCCTTGAGACGCGGATCGACAACTTCGCGCTGCGCGTCGAGCGTGCGCTCAATCAATTGGTGGGAGGACGGCAGTGAGCATTGATATGGCAAAGACCCGACGCGAGGACATGCGCTGGCACCTGCTGTCG
Source organism: Lampris megalopsis (assembly GCA_022114975.2). NCBI lineage: Eukaryota > Metazoa > Chordata > Actinopteri > Lampriformes > Lampridae > Lampris > Lampris megalopsis. The sequence goes on from JAJHIY020000636.1 coordinate 125,913, forward strand.
GCGGTGAACCTGAGCCGGCCCGTGGGCATCTATACGGAGCCGCTGCTGGCCATCGTGCGTGCGGTGTATCCCGACGCGACGCACCAAGAGGTGCGGATCAACCTCGACTACCTGGAAGCGCGGGAAATGGTGTGCATCGCCAAAGACCCGATGGACCGCTGGATGGTGGACCTGACGCGCACCGGCATCGACTTTGTCGAGTACGCCATTGACGCCCAGCCGGGCGTTTCGCGCCCTCGCATCACGCAGGCCTGAGCAGCATGCCCCCACGCAGCAAAGTCCACTCCCTGCCGGCCGCCCTCAAGGAATGGCTGGATGCCGAGCTGGTGCGGCGCGGCTTCGGCGACTACGAGCAGCTGGCGGCCGACCTGAAGGCACGCGGCGCGGACGTGTCCAAGTCCGCTCTGCAGCGCTATGGCTCGCCTTTCGAGCAGCGCATGGCGCAGCTGAAGATGGCGAGCGAACAGGCGCGCGCGCTGGTTGATGCCGCGCCAGACGAAGAGGACAAGCTGGGTGCGGCCGTGGTGCGCATGACGCAGGAGAAGATCTTCAGCCTGCTGATGGAGCTGGACATCAATGCAGAGGACGTCGATGTGAACAAGCTCTTCAAGAATGCGGCCGAGATCGGTAAGGCCAGCGTTTCGCAGAAACGGTTCAGCATGGAGGCGCGTGCGGCCGCGAAGGAGGAAGCGCGCCGCGAGCTGCTGGAAGAGCAGCGCGCAAAGCTGGAGGCGATGCCAGCGAAGGGTGGAGTGACGTTGGAAACCGAGGCGGCCATCCGCGAAGCACTGGGGATCGTGTGATGCCTGAGACCCTGCACAACGCTCCATTCTGGATGGTTTGGAACCCAAACGGCCATGCGCCCACGTACCGGCATCCGAGCCTGAACGCTGCCACACAAGAGGCCGAGCGGCTCGCTAAGGCGAATCCTGGTCGGACTTTCGTGGTTCTCGAATCGGTCTGCGCCCGTGTCGCCGACACGATGCTGAGCATCGATCTGAAACCCGCTCCCGAGGTTCCGTTCTGACATGAAGATCAAGGGCCGCGCCAAATGCATCCCGAAGGACCGGGAGGCCATCTTCTTGCCCTACCAGGCGAAGTGGATCATGGACGAGTCACGCCTGAAGCTGGGCGAGAAGTCGCGCCAGATCGGCTTCACCTGGTGTACCGCTTACGCCGTGAACGAGCGCGCCTCCATGCAGGGCGCCCGTTACGACGAGTGGGTGAGCAGCCGCGACGAAGGGGCCGCGCGGCTCTTCATCGAAGACTGCAAGTTCTGGGCGAACATTCAGAACCTGGCGGCCAAGGACCTGGGCGAGGTGCTGATCGACGCCAAGACCCGGGCCACTTCGCAATCGCTGGAGTTCGCGAGCGGGCGCCGGGTAAACAGCATGTCGAGCAACCCGGACGCCCAGGCCGGCAAGCGAGGCTCGCGTGTGCTGGACGAATACGCGCTCCACCCGGACCAAAGGAAGATGTGGGCCATCGCCTATCCAGGGATCACCTGGGGCGGCGTGCTCGAAGCCTTCAGCACGCACCGGGGCTCGCACAGCTTCTTCAACCAGCTGGTGCGCGAGGCCCGCTTCGGCGGCAACCCCAAGAAGATCAGTCTGCACCGTGTGACGCTGCAGGATGCGCTGGACCAGGGTTTTCTGTTCAAGCTGCAGCAGGCCCTGCCGGCCGATGCCGAGCAGCAGGACATGGACGAGGCCGCCTATTTCGACTTCGTGAAGAAAGGTGCGGCCGACGCCGAGTCGTTCGATCAGGAGTACATGTGCGTTCCCGCTGACGACGACGCGAAGTTCCTGGAATACGGCCTGATCACGGCCTGCGAATACCCGGGCGGCGCCGATTGGCGGCGCGGCCTGGAGGGGCCTTTCCAGGGGCGGCTCTTCTGCGGCGTGGACATCGGCCGCAAAAAGGATCTGACGGTGCTGTGGGTGGTCGAGCAGCTGGGCGATGTGTTCTACACGCGCCACGTCGAGACCATGGAGAAGATGCGCAAGAGCGACCAGGAAAAGATTCTTTGGCCCTGGTTCGAGATCTGCGACCGCATCTGCATCGACGCCACGGGCCTGGGCATCGGCTGGTCCGACGATGCGCAGGATCGGTTCGGCGAGCACAGGGTCGAGGCGGTCAACTTCAGCGGCCCGGTGAAAGAGGCGCTGGCCTATCCGCTGCGCGGCGCCATGGAGGACCGCAAGGTCCGCATCCCGGATGACCCGAAGGTGCGGGCCGACCTGCGCAAAGTGCAGAAGACCGTGACGGCCGCGGGCAATGTGCGCTTCGTCGCCGAGAGCACGCCAGACGGCCACGCCGACCGCTTTTGGGCGCTGGCGCTGGCATTGCATGCTGGCTCCGAGGCTGTGGCCCCGATGGAGTACGAGAGCGGCATGCCCCTGCAGTCCAAGACCGATATGAACGAGTTCACCTATGGCTACTGATCCACGTCCCCGCAGCACGAAGGCCGCCAAGCCCGAGCTGGACACCGAGTTCGCGAACCGTGCGGTCGATCCATTCGAGTCGAACTACATGGGGGTGCTGCGCACGAACGACCCGCTGCTATTGGAGCGTGGGCAGGGCAGCATTGCCATCTACAAAGACCTGTTGCGGGACGGCAAGGTGTTCGGCTGCCTGCAGAAGCGCCAGCTGGGCCTGGTAGCGTGCGAGTGGACCGTGGCACCGATCAAGGATTCGCCCAAGGGCGCCGCGGATGCCGAGGCCATCACGGCGATGCTGAAGGCGATCAACTTCGACGAGCTGTGCAAGCAGCTGCTCAAGGCCAATCTGCTGGGCATGATGGTGGCGGAGATCATCTGGACTGTGCGTGACGGCTTCATCGTGCCCGCCCGGATCGTGATGCGCGCACACCGCCGGTTCGTGTTCGTGCAGGGTGATCCCAACATGCCGCCCGAGCTGCGGTTGCTCACGCGCGAGAACATGACGACGGGCGTGCCGGTACCGGCGCGCAAGTTCATCGTGCATCGTGTCAACGCGGATGACGACAACCCTTACGGCAATGGGCTGGGACTGCAGACCTACTGGCCGGTGTTCTTCAAGCGCGCGGGCATCGTGGCCTGGAACAAGCGCCTGAGCCGCTCCGGCTCGCCGATTCCATGGGGGAAATACCCCAGTAACTCGGGCCCGAAGGAAAAGCGCACGCTGATGGACGCATTGCGTGCGATGAGCAACGACGGCGTGCTGATGACCCCGGCAGGCATGGACATCACGCTGCTTGAGAGCAAGTTGGCGGCCGGCAGCATGAGCAGCGAGCGCGAGCTGGCTCTGTATATGGACGACTGGATCAACCAGGTCTGGATGGGCGAAGAGCCGCGGGGCGACTCAGGCGGCGCGCAGGCGGCGGCGGCAAAGGAGCGCGAGGAGGTTCGGCTGGGCCTGATCAAGGCGGACTCCGATCTGCTGAGCGAGACGCTCAAAGAGCAGCTGCTCGACCCTATCGCTTACTACAACGGCTTCGAGCCCTGCACGGTCTATCGCACGGTCAAAGCCGCCGAAGATCTCAAGGCCAGTTCGGAGACAGACAAGAACGTGGCAGATCTGGGCTTCGAGCCCAGCGAGCAGTATGTGCAGGAGCGCTACGGTTCCGGCTGGATGCGCAAGCCGCCGGCACCGCCCGCGCTTCCCGCGCTCGGCGCACCAGGTGCGCCAGCCGTGGCGTTCGCTGAGCCCACGGCGCTGGACGGCCAAGCCGCGATCGACCAGGCCGTGGCGGCGGTGACCGACGCCGAGCTGCAGGACGCGCTGCGCGGCGTGTTCGAGCCGCTGATCGCCGCGATCGAGGGCGCTCAGGACTACGAAGACGCGCTGGCTGCAGCGCAGGCGGTGTTCCCGCAGATGGACGTGGACAAGCTGCAGGCGCTGCTGGCCAACGCGATGTTCGGCGCCCAGGCTTACGGGCGCGTGGTGAGCGACTGATATGGCCATGGTTGCCGCGAACCTCAAGCTGGCGCCGGCCGATGCGGTCGAGTACTTCCGCAGTAAGGGCCTGCAGCTGACCTGGGACTGGCAGGACATGCGCCGCGAGGCGCACAACGAAGCGTTCACCGTGGCCAAGGTGACCAGCCTGGACGTGTTGCGCACCATTCAGCAGATGGTGGACAAGGCCATCAGCACGGGCATCACCTTTGACGAGTTCAAGCGCACGCTGCGGCCGCAGCTGGAGGCCGCGGGCTGGTGGGGCAAGGCCGAGGTGCTGGACGGCAACACGGGCGAGGTGAGCCAGGCCCAGCTGGGCAGCACGCGCCGGCTGCGCACGATCTACCAGACCAACGTGCAGACCGCCTACATGGCCGGCAGGTTCCAGCGCTACTTGGACGGTGTCGCCCTGCGGCCGTACTGGCGCTACGTGGCCATCCTGGACGGCCGCACGCGGCCCACACACCGGGCGCTGCACGGCAAGGTGTGGCGCTACGACGATCCGATCTGGCAGGTGATCTGGCCGCCCAACGGTTGGGGTTGCCGCTGCCGCGTGCAGGCGCTGACCGAGGCCGAGTTTCGCGCGCTGGGCGTGCCGCTCGAGGACGGGCGCCACGCAATCGACACAGTCGAGGTGCCGATCAACAAGGCCGGCGACATGATGGACGTGCAGGTCGTGCGCTACACGGACGAGCGCGGCCGCGAGCGGACGTTCATGCCGGACCCTGGCTGGGACTACAACCCTGGCGCGGCCTATGCTGCCCAGAAGGCCGCGGCGCGTGTGCTGGCCGACAAGGTGGGCAAGGTGCCGCCGGCGCTGGGCAGCGACGTGGCCACGCAGATATCGGCCAGCCCGCCTGCCCAGGTGTTGTTGGACCAGGCCTGGCGCAGCTTCGTCGGCGACGTGCTGGCTGACCCGGTGCCGCGCAAACGCATGGGCGTGGTGGGCTTCCTGCGGCCGCAGGATGTGGCGGCGCTGGCCGACAGGGGCGTTGAGGTGGGCAACGTGGTGATCACGGCCGATGACAGCCGGATCGTGGGCGCCAAGGGGAGCCGGCACGAGGCGGCCGGCGATGCGCTGTCGGCGGCTGACTGGTCCAACTTGCACGAGCAGCTGCGCGAGCCACAGGCGGTGCTGCTGGACAAGGCCAACGGCACGCTGCTGTACGTGCTGGCCACCGCCGATGGACGCGGGCAGCGCATTGTGGTTGCCCCGGCATTCCGGTCGCGCGCCAGCGCGGTGGTGGCTAGTCTGCGCACCGCCTACTGGTCGCGGCTGGAGGACCTGCGTGGGAATCTGGAGGGCGGCGCCCTCGAACTGCTGGAGGGCACGCTGTGATGAGAGGGGCCACGCACGAATGGTCTGCAGTCCCATCATCCGGCCGAGGGGCTTGGTGGCCCGCCGCCCGTGCTCGGCGCGCAGGATTTCCGGCGTCGCGCGTGGCAGAGCCAAGGATAGCGCGATGAGCAGTTTGCTGGAAGTGGTGATTGACGTCGGCGAGCTGGTCAACCGCGCCCTGCAGGCGGGGCGGCTGCTGAGCAACCCGACCCCGATCATGCGTGGCATCGCAGGCACGCTGGAGAGCGTGACCGAGGGCAACTTCGAGGCGCAGGGCCGGCCGCACTGGGCGCCGCTGTCGAAGGCTACGCTAGCCGAGCGGCGCAAGCGCAACGGCGGCAGCAACACGCTGCAGATCCTGCAGGACTCGGGCATCCTGGCCGCCAGCGTGTCCAGCAGCTACGGCCCGGACTTCGCCCTGATCGGCGCCGGTGGCGCCGCCTCGGCCTATGCCGGCATCCACCAGTTCGGCGGCACGATCACCGTTCCGCCGCGCAGCCAGAAGGTACGGCTGCGCACCGATGCCAAGGGCAACCTGCAGCGCCAGACCGGCAACGCCAACTTGGCGGTGTTTGCCAAGGACAGCCACAAGCGGGTGCGAGAGAGCTGGCACGAGGTCGGCGAATACACGATCCGGATTCCGGCTCGGCCCTATCTACCCTTCCGCGGGCCGGCCGACGCGGCCGTGCTGCAGCCTGAGGCCGAGCAGTCGTTCCTGGCGGTGCTGGATGACATGCTGGGGGGCGTGTTCCGGTGATCGCTCGACGCAAGGCTGTCGTGACAGTCAGATTGCGCTCCTATCAACCCATGGAATCACGCATGTCCCGCAACCCTTTCTCCTCGTATCTCCAAGAGGGAGAGAAGCTGCTCTCTCAACCGTATAAGCAGTCACAATCCCACTATGACGGGGTGCTCGCAGGCCTCAAGGGTGCAGTTGTCTCCACATACGGCCTGGCACCTGAGCAGTTGGATGAGGTCAAGGCCATGATCCGGCGGCTTGAGGCAAAAATCGCTGCCGACACCGCGCCGACTGTTGGCGGGTTTAGCGCGTCGTGGTAAGAGTAACCGGCTGACAGGTGGGGCCGATACTTGTTTTGCTCCAGAAAACAGTGTTTCTGCGCCCCGTCCCACTTTGTCCCGCAACAGCCCGGCAAATCCCGATTTATCGCGCCGCCGTCTCTTTCTTTATCTCACTCCCGTTCAGCGGGAGGCACACATGCCGCACGGTCGGCACAAAGAAAAAGCCCCCTAGACCGTTAATCTAGAGGGCTTGGGTACCAATGGTTAGTTGGTAGGCGCGATTGGACTCGAACCAACGACCCCCACCATGTCAAGGTGGTGCTCTAACCAGCTGAGCTACGCGCCTGTGTGTATTCGAGAAGCGAGAGTATAGCAGTAAAAAACGGATCTCCGAAAGAATTGCATTTTTTCGATTCAACGCCGCCGCGCCGAGCGCACGCCCGGCACGGTGGCGACGATACCCAGCACCTTGCCGAGGCGGCCCGAATCGGCGACCTCCACGGTGAAGGTCATCCAGGCCGTGCCTTTGACGGACTGCGTCTGCACGCCGATGACATTGGTCTTCTCGCGGGCGAAGACGTCCGAGATGTCGCGCAGCAGGCCCTGGCGGTCGGAGGCTTCCACCGACACGTCCACCGGATACACGGCGGTGCCAGCGGTCTGTGCGGCCGACGCCTTGGGTGGGCCCCACTCCACCTCGATGACACGCTCGCCGTTGCGCGCGGCCATTTCGTGGAAGTTGCGGCAGTCGGCGCGATGCACGCTTACGCCCTTGCCACGCGTCACGAAGCCACGGATGGCGTCGGGCGGCGCGGGCTTGCAGCACTTGGCCAGTTGCGTCATCAGTGAGTCGATGCCGACCACCAGCACGCCGCCCTTGCCGCTGGCATCAGCGCCACGCGCCCTCTTCACCGGAAGGAAGTCTTCGGGCTGGATGGCCGGCTCTGGCGGCGGACGCAGAAGCGTCTCGATGCTGCGCAGGGAGAACTCGTCTTTGCCGACGACCTCGAAGAGCGCATCGGCCGTCTTGAAGCCCAGCTGCACCGCCAGATCGTCCAGCCGCATGGCAGTCCGGCCCTCGCGCTGCAGCAGCCTTTCCACGGCTTCGCGGCCGCGCGCGACGGTTTCGTGCGTGGCCTGGGCGTTGAACCAGGCGCGCACCTTGGCGCGCGCCCGATGGCTGGTGAGATAGCCGAGCTCCGCATTCAGCCAGTCGCGCGAGGGCCGCCCCTCCTTCACGGTGGTGATCTCCACCGTCTGCCCGTTCTGCAGCGTGGTGTTGAGCGGCACCATGGCACCGTCCACGCGGGCACCGCGGCAACGATGGCCCAGGCTGGTGTGCACAGCATAGGCAAAGTCCACGGGCGTGGCCCCCTGGGGCAGCTCGACCACGGCGGCCCCCGGGGTCAGCACGTAGATACGATCCTCGAAGAGACCCCTGTGGCTGGCCGAGCCGACCAAGTCGCGCTCCCAGGCCAACAGCTGCCGCAGCACGGCGATCTTGGCGTCGTATTCACCGCTGGCGGTGACGCCCGCATAGCCTTTGGTGCCGGCCTCCTTGTAGGCCCAGTGCGCCGCCACCCCGTGCTCGGCGTGGTCGTGCATGGCCTGGGTACGGATCTGGATCTCGATCGGCTTGCCGGCATCGTCGCGCACCACGGTATGCAGCGACTGGTAGCCGTTGGGCTTGGGCCGGGCGATGTAGTCATCGAACTCGGCCTCGATCGGATTGAACTGCTGATGCACCCACGAGAGCGCCGCATAACAGTCCTTGACGGACGGCACCACCACGCGAAGCGCGCGGATGTCGAAGACCTGGTCAAAGTCGAGCGATTTGCCGCGCATCTTCTTGACGATGCTGTAAATGTGCTTGGGCCGGCCCTGCACGCTGGCGCTGATGCTGCGCGAGCGCAGTTCCGATTCAACGCGGCTACGCAGCTGCTCCATATAGAGCTCGCGCTCGGTTCGCTTTTCGTCCAGCAGCCGGGCCACCTCTTTGTAGGTATCGGGCTCCAGGAAGCGGAAGGAGAGGTCCTCCAGTTCCCACTTCATCTGCCAGATGCCCAGCCGGTTGGCCAGCGGCGCGAAGACCTGCAGTGCCTCGCGGGCGATGCCCGGCGACACCGGCCGCTTGGAGGCCGCGTAGTAGCGCAGCGTCTGCAGGCGCGAGGCCAGCCGGAGCATGACCACCCGCAGGTCGCGTGAGAACGCAAGCAGCATCTTGCGAACGTTCTCGGTCTGCACGGCCGGGTCGTCCACCAGAGTGCCCGCCACCTGCGCATCGCGGGCCTGCTGCTGCACGCGCATGAGCTTGGTGGTCTCGATGGCGAGCGTGGCGAAGTTTTCGCCGAAGGCCTTGCTGATGACTTCCTGCGGCTTGTTCAGGTGCGACGATGCATGGACCAGATAGCAGGCCGCCTGCATGGCTTCGGAGCCGCCGATGCTTTTGAGGATGGCGGCCACCGCATCAGCATGCGCCAACGTGTTCTCGCCGGTCTCCAGGGTTTCGCCAATCAGCAGGGGCTCGGCGAAGGCACGCGCGCGGGCCAACGCATCGACCTGCTCCGGCAAGGTTTGCGCCGTGGCCGCAAGGAGCTGTGGCATGGATTCCGGCCGGCTGCCCTGCGGCTGGGCGCCAGGCACGGCCTGCCCAACGACGCTGCTCTTCATGTCGGCACCTCACCGTCACTCCGCAACAGAAAGTCGGCCACCGCCAGCACCTGATCTTCGGCCACCAGCGTGGGGGCATGCCCCACACCAGCGAATTCCACCAGTTGCGCACGCGGGCAGCGCCGCGCCATGGCTTGCGCCGTGGCGGGCGAGAGCAGATCCGACTGCGCGCCGCGCAGCAGCAACACCTGAGCGGTGATCTGATCGTAGAGCCGCCAGAGCGCCGCCTCGCCGGCCTGCGCACCCTCTTCGGTCAACGACCGGAACGGCACGGCGATGGCCGGGTCGTAATGCAGCGTGAAGCCGCCCTGCCCGTCCGCGCGCAGCATGGGCCGTGACAGTTCCAGCCATTGCGCCGGCGTGTGCGGGCCGAAGCTGCTGGAGATGGCCCAGAGCGCGTCGGCCGCCTGCTGCTGCGACTTGAAATGAACCGGCTGCCCCACATAGCTGCCGATGCGGCGCAGCGCCGCCCATTCAAGGACCGGCCCCACATCGTTGAGCACGAGCCGCCGAACCGGCGCCGGCAGCGGCAAGCCGGGCTGACCGCTGATCGCCATGCCGATCAGCCCGCCCATGCTGGTGCCGACCCAGTCCAGCGTGCTGATCGGCGCCTGCGCATGCAGTTGCGCGAGCAGCGCCAGCATGTCGGCCGCATAGACGGGAACTTGGTAGCCGACCGCATCGGCCAGCCAGTCGCTGCGGCCCCGGCCCACGACGTCGGGACAGATCACGCGGGCATGCGCGCTCAGGCGCCGCGCCAGCACGTCGAAATCGCGCCCCTGGCGGGTGAGGCCATGCACGCAGAGGACCACATGCGGGTGCCGGGGGTTGCCCGTACGGTTCCACTCCCAGTACGCCATACGGTGGGCAGGGGCCTGCTCCTCAAGCCGAGAGGCTTCGAATGTCGCAGCGGGGACCCCGGGGCAGAGGACGTGATGCAGGATGGGTTCAGTCATGGGACAACGGGGACTTGCTGTGCGCGCCGCGAGACGGCAGATCACGGGTCGGGCCTGTTGCCCGATCCTTCACGGCCATCCTAATTCATCCCGCAGGCCCCTTCTTGCGAATGCGGCGCCTGGGCCGTAACACCCAACCCCCACATCCTGCCGCACAAGAAAAACCCCGCGATGCGGGGCCTTCAGAAAGCTGCGGTGCGGTACAGGCATCGTTGCGCCGGGGCGCCGCAGGCCTTGGGGCTTCAGCGCATCTGCACGCTGCCAGACACGGTGACCTGCACCTGCGCCTTGCCCGCCTCGACCGGCATGGGTGCATCGTTGAAGGCCTCGGCCTTGGCCTGCATCGCCATCATGCGCGGACGCGGGCCGGGCATGGATTCGTTGTTGGTCACCACCACGTCGCGCAGCGTGTACCCGGTGAACCCGAACCCGCGCGCGAGCTCCGTCGCGCGGCGTTTGAAATCTTCGATGGCGCGGCTCTGGGCTTCGCCCTCCACCTTGGCACGGGCCTCTCGCGAGAGGTCGAACGCGACCTGCGTGATGGGCATGCTCTGGATGCGGCCGGCCGTAGAGGTGATGCGCCCGAAGTCACGGCCTTCCAGCACCAGTTCCGCCCGACCCTGCCAGCCGGTGATCTTGCCGTCCTTGCCATAGCGCGGGAAGAGGCCGAAGTTGCCGGTGCGCACTTCCATCTGTTGGGGCTGGGCGTTGCGCTTAGCTTCTGCCAGCGCGGAGTCAAGAGCCTGTTTGAGCTGCGTCTGCACGCCTGCGGCGTCGGAGCCTTCCTTGGTGGTGCCGAGCGTCAGGACCAGCACGTCCTGCTGCACGTCCACCGAACCCTGGGCCGACAGCTGAAGCACGTTTTCCATCGGGGCCGGAGCGGCTTGGGCAAAAGCCGCGCCAGCGCAAGCGATCAGTGCGCCTGCAGCTATCAATTTAGAAGTGATTTTCATGGTCATCCGCAACGCTCCGTCAGTTGCAGCGCCCCACTCGGGACGCCGAAACGCCACCTTAACGGGGTTTGCGCCCGCGTTCATGAAGCGCAAGGCACGTCTTGGCGTGATGGCGCAAGACTTGTAACAGTTGGTCAGGGCGTCGCAAAAAAGTCGAATTTTGGGACGCAAGGTGGTCAGAATCGCCGCTGTTACAAATTGGATTTGGGAAAGAAATGGCCTCAACAACCAACCGTACCGACAAAGTTCTCGTAGTGGATGACGATGCCCGCATCCGTGATCTGCTGCGGCGCTACCTGACACAGGAAGGCTTCGAGGTCATGGTGGCCGAAGACGGCAAGGCGCTCAACCGCATCCTGTTGCGCGAAACGGTGGACCTCATCGTCCTGGACCTGATGATGCCCGGCGAGGACGGCCTGTCGATCTGCCGCCGCCTGCGTGCCGCCAACGACCGCACACCCATCATCATGCTGACGGCCAAGGGCGAGGACGTGGACCGCATCGTCGGTCTGGAAGTGGGCGCCGACGACTACCTCGGCAAGCCGTTCAACCCCCGCGAGCTGCTGGCCCGCATCCACGCCGTGCTGCGCCGCCGCCCGCCGCAGGAAGCGCCTGGCGCGCCCTCCGGCGACAACGAAGTGGTGACCTTCGGCCCCTTCACCTTCGACCTGGGCACCCGCGCGCTGCAGCGCAACGGTGAGGAACTGCCGCTCACGACCGGCGAATTCGCCATGCTCAAGGCGCTGGTACGCCACCCGCGCCAACCGCTGTCGCGCGAAAAGCTGGCCTTGCTGGCACGGGGGCGCGAGTTCGAGCCTTTCGACCGCAGCCTGGACGTTCAGGTTTCCCGCCTGCGCAAGCTGGTCGAGGTCGATGCCGCCGCCCCCCGCTACATCCAGACCGTCTGGGGCGTGGGCTATGTGTTCGTTCCGGACGGAGCGAACTGATACGGCCCAGGCAATGCTGAACCGCTCCACACCCTGGCGCGGCTGCTGGCCCGGGATGCCATCGAAGACATCGAGCGCAACCGCAGTCGTCGCCTATGGGCGCGACTGCGGTCCGGAGCGCCCGCGACCTTTCCAGCGTCGCTTCGAGTCACCATCCAGCTTGCTCGGTGCCCCAGGCGCCCTGCAGCCCTCCGGGCCGGCACGGCATGCAGCGCTAGGCCCTTCTTTCTGAATGACATGAGCGCTACCTACGAAGCATCCTCCGATGCGACCGGCCCCGCACCGCTTGATGCCGCGCGCCCTGAACGCAACGCCCGCACGCGCGTGGGGCTGAATCTCTTCTGGCGCACCTTCTTCCTGCTGGCCCTGCTGCTGGTGGGCAGCATCCTGGCATGGCTGCAGACGCTGCGCGCCCTAGAGTTCGAGCCCCGAACGCTGCAGACCGCGCAGCAGGTCGCCTCGCTGGTCAACCTGAGCCGCGCCGCCCTGATCCATGCGGACGCCATCGCCCGCGTGTCGCTCATCAAGACCATGGCAGACCAGGAGGGCGTGCGCATCCTGCCGCGCGAGCCGGGAGACAAGTTCGAGCTGCTGGACCCTTCCGCCCTGGGTACGCGCCTCACCGAAGAGCTGACGCTGCGCCTGGGCCCCGGCACCATCGTGGCCAGCAGCGTGAACGGCGAGAAGGGCCTCTGGGTGGGTTTCACCATCAACGGCGACCCGAACTGGCTGCTGATGGACCGCTCGCGCCTGAGCGCGGCTGGCGGCAAGACCTGGATGATCTGGCTCATCACCGCCGGCGCGCTGTCGCTGGCGGGCGCCGCAGCCATCGCACGGCTCATCAACCGGCCGCTCAAGCAGCTCTCGTATGCGGCCAACCGCGTGCGCGACGGCGACTTCGCAGCCAGCCAGCTCGACGAAGAGGTGGTGACCAGCGAGATCCGCGAGGTGAACATCGGCTTCAACCGCATGGCGCAGAAGCTCGCCAAGCTGGAGCAGGACCGCGCCGTGATGCTGGCCGGCATCTCGCACGACCTGCGCACGCCGCTCGCGCGGCTGCGCCTGGAAACCGAGATGAGCGTGAACGACGACGTGGCACGCGAGCACATGGTGGCCGACATCGTCCAGCTCGACGCGACGATCGACAAGTTCCTCGACTACGCCCGCCCCGAACACGTGAACCTGACGCCGGTCAACCTGCATGCAGTGGTGTCGTCCTGCGTGTATGCCGTGCAGGACCACCGGGAGCTGCAGATCACCATGGACGTGCCCGAAGACCTGAACGTGATGGTGGACGAGGTGGAGCTGGCGCGGGTCATCTCCAACCTGCTGGAGAACGCTCGGCGCTACGGCAAGTCGGCCGACAGCGGCACCGCCAGTGTGGATATCGCCGCCAAGGGCCGAGAAAAATGGGTGCTGCTGAAGATGCGCGACCACGGCAGCGGCGTTCCGCCCGAGCAGCTGGCCAATCTGACCAAGCCTTTCTTCCGTGGCGATTCGGCACGCACGGCCGCCGCCGGGGCCGGTCTGGGCCTGTCCATCGTCGACAAGACCGTTCAGCGCATGGGCGGCATCTTCGCGCTGGCGAATGCGGCCTCGGGCGGACTGGTGGCCCACATCCAGCTACAGCGCGCCGAGCTGCCCAGCGGCAAGGACCCCAAGCAACGCCTGCAGCGCCCGCAGATCAAGCGTCACCTGCCGCCGCGCCCCAGTGCGGAAGATGAAGCGGGCAACCTGACCTGAACGGCCAAGCCCTCCGGCGGGCTCAGGCGGAGGCCGCCGCGGCCGCCGCAGGGCGCCCGAAGAGCAGCGTGGCGGCGCGGGCTTCCATGGCCAGCCCCTGCCCCACCGGGCCCATGCGCTCAGCCGTCTTGGCCTTTACGTTCACCTGGTCCTCGCGCAGCCCCAGCGCCTGGGCGATGCGTGCGCGCATCCCCGGAATGTGCGGCGCCAGCCGGGGCGCCTGGGCGATCACCGTGCTGTCGATATTGCCGATCTCGTAGCCACGGGCGCGCACGCGGCGCGCGGCCTCCACCAGCAGCACGACCGAATCGGCGCCCTTGAACTCAGGGTCGGTATCGGGGAAATGGCTGCCAATGTCACCCAGAGCGGCGGCGCCGAGCAACGCATCGGTGATGGCATGCAGCAGCACGTCGGCATCGGAATGGCCCAGCAGGCCCAGGGTGTGCGGGATCTCCACCCCGCCGATGATGAGCTTGCGCCCGGGCACGAGAGCATGGATATCCCAGCCTTCGCCAATTCGCAGATCCATGAGATTCCTTGTGTGTGCTGCGCTGGGCGGCCGCGCGATGGCCGGGCCGCCCCGGTTTCAGAAAATGGTGCGCGCCGGCACGGCCGAAGCCTCGCCGCGCTGGCCGCCGAAGCGATCCAGCGTGGCGCCGTGCACGCGCTGGGTCAGCACGGCGGCGGCGAGCGCGAAGTCGTCGGGATAAGTGACCTTGAAGTTCTGCGCGCCGCCCGGCACCAGGCGCGGGTGGTGGCCCATGGCCTCCATGGCACTGGCCTCGTCGGTGGCCTGGGCACCCAGGTGCTCCAGAGCCTGCAGCAAGGGGCCCAGGCGGAACATCTGTGGCGTCTGGGCCAGCCATTTGTCGCTGCGGTCCACCGTGGCACCAACCCGCACGCCGCCAGGCCCGTCGGTGGCTGTCTTGAGCGTGTCGGCCAGCTTGTGCGCCAGTAGCCCGCCCACCGCATCGTGCGCGCAGGCGTCGATCAGCGCGTCGATCTGCGCCGTGGTGACCAGGCAGCGGGCCGCGTCGTGCACCAGCACCCAGTCGTTCTCGCCCGCACCGCGCGCCTTGAGCGCCAGCAGGCCGCCGCGCACGGTGTCCGCACGCGTCGCGCCGCCGCAGGGCATGACGAAGAACTGCGGGCTGACGGGCGCCAGCCGCTCGAAGAAATCATCGCCCTGCGCCACGGCCACCAGCGTGCCCAGCAGCCGGCCCACGCCGGCGAAGGCCGCCAGCGTGTGCAGCACCATGGGCTGGCCGGCCACCGGCTGGTATTGCTTGGGCTGGGGGGGCGTCGCGCCCTGCGCCGCGCCCGCAGCGGAAGGCGCCACCGCCCGGGCGCCAACGCCCGCACAGGGGATGATCGCCCAGAAGCGCCCGGTGGCGGCCAGCGGCACGGGGGGCATGGAAGCGAGGGCGGCGTCGAGGGTCATGGGCGAACGATTCTACGGGCGACCGGCTCCCCGCCATGGGGCCCTTGCAGGGATACGGAAAGGACACATATGCCTTCAATCCTCGCCCCCTAGAATCATGCGGCTTCAGCCCGTGTGCCTTCTGCGCCTGGGCCTTTCGGCCCGACGCCCGCCAATCCGCCCCCTCGCATGGAACTGCCCAAACTCTCCCCCGGAAAACGATTCACCCTGCCCCGCCCCGCGGGCAGCGCCGATGCGCTGCTGCTGGCGCGCCTGGGCGAGCGGGAAAAGGCCCAGCACCGCACGGTGGCCATCGTCACGGCCGACGCCACCGACGCGCAGCGCCTGATCGACGAGATGGCGTTCTTCGCGCCTGGGCTGCGCTGTGCGCTGTTCCCTGACTGGGAGACGCTGCCCTACGACACCTTCTCGCCCCACCAGGACCTCATCAGCGAGCGGCTGGCCACGCTCTGGCGCATCAGCCAAAAGGACAAGGACACCGGCGCCGACGTGGTGCTGGTCCCCGCCACCACGGCGCTCTACCGGGTCGCGCCGCCCTCGTTCCTGGCGGCCTACACCTTCCACTTCAAGGTCAAGCAGAAGCTGGACGAAGCGAAGTTCCGCGCCCAGCTCACGCTGGCCGGCTACAGCCATGTCTCGCAAGTGGTGAGCCCCGGCGAATACGCGGTGCGCGGCGGGCTGATCGACCTCTTCCCCATGGGCTCGCCCGTGCCCTACCGGGTGGACCTGTTCGACGACGAGATCGACTCCATCCGCAGCTTCGATCCGGATACGCAGCGCAGCCTCTACCCGGTGCCGGAAGTGCGCCTGCTGCCCGGCCGCGAATTCCCCATGGACGACGCGGCCCGGGCCAAGTTCCGCAGCCGCTGGCGCGAGCTGCTGGAGGGCGACCCCACGAAAAGCCGCATCTACAAGGACATGGGCAACGGCGTGGCCACCGCCGGCATCGAGTACTACCTGCCGCTCTTCTTCGACGAGACGGCCACCGTGTTCGATTACCTGGGCGAGGACGCCACCGTGGTGCTGCACGGCGACCTGGAGCCGGCCTTCCAGCGCTTCTGGCAGGACACGAAGGAGCGCTTTCGCCTGGTGCAGGGCGACCCGGACCGGCCCGCGCTGCCGCCCGAATCGCTGTTCCTCGGCACCGAGCAGTTCTACACCCGCGCCAACGCGCATGCGCAGCTCGCGCTGCGGCCGGGCACGGAAGACGTGGCCGACCACCCGAACTTCCAGAAGCTGGGCGATCTCTCCGTGGTGCGCGGCGCCGACGATCCGCTGGCACGCCTGCATGCGCACATCCGCAACACGCAGCACCGCGTGCTGCTGCTGGCCGAGAGTGACGGCCGGCGCGAGAGCCTGCTGGACTTCCTGCGCGCCTCGCAGCTGAGCCCGCCGGCCTTCGAATCGCTGGCCGAATTCCAGGGCCAGTCGGCCGAGCAGGTCGGCATCGCCACCGCCGCGCTCGCGGTGGGCTTCGCGTGGACCCAGGAAGGCATCGACTTCGTCACCGAGACCGAGCTGTTCGCCGCCGGCGTCACCACGCGCCGGCGCAAGAAGCAGGAACAGGTGAGCGATGTCGAGGCGCTCATCAAGGACCTGTCGGAACTCACCCTGGGCGATCCGGTGGTGCACAGCGCGCACGGCATCGGCCGCTACCGCGGCCTGATCCACATGGACGTGGGCCAGAAGAACCCGGACGGCACGCCTGCGATGCAGGAGTTCCTGCACCTCGAATACGCCGACAAGGCCGTGCTCTACGTGCCGGTGAGCCAGCTGCAGCTCATCAGCCGCTACACGGGCGTCTCGGCCGACGAGGCGCCGCTGCACAAGCTGGGCAGCGGCCAGTGGGAAAAGGCCAAGCGCAAGGCCGCCGAGCAGGTGCGCGATTCCGCCGCCGAGCTGCTCAACATCTACGCCCGCCGCGCGGCACGCGAGGGTCATGCCTTCCGCTACAGCCCGCAGGACTACGAGCAGTTCGCCAACGATTTCGGCTTCGAGGAAACGGCCGACCAGAACGCCGCCATCCACGCGGTGATCCAGGACATGATCTCGCCCCGCCCCATGGACCGGCTGGTCTGCGGCGACGTGGGCTTCGGCAAGACTGAGGTCGCGCTGCGCGCGGCCTTCGTCGCCGTCACGGGCGGCAAGCAGGTGGCTTTCCTCGCGCCGACCACGCTGCTGGCCGAGCAGCATTACCAGACGCTGGTGGACCGCTTTTCCAAGTGGCCGGTGAAGATCGCCGAGGTCTCTCGCTTCCGCTCCGGCAAGGAGATCACGGCAGCGATCAAGGGCATCGGCGACGGCACGGTGGATATCGTGGTCGGCACGCACAAGCTGCTTTCCGAGTCCACAAAGTTCCACAACCTGGGCCTGCTCATCATCGACGAGGAACACCGCTTCGGCGTGCGCCACAAGGAGCAGATGAAGGCCCTGCGCGCCGAGGTGGACGTGCTCACGCTCACGGCCACGCCGATCCCGCGCACGCTGGGCATGGCGCTGGAAGGCCTGCGCGACCTGTCCGTCATCGCCACGGCGCCGCAGCGGCGGCTGGCCATCAAGACCTTCGTGCGCACCGAAGGCACGGGCGTGATCCGCGAGGCCGTGCTGCGCGAACTGAAGCGCGGCGGGCAGTGCTACTTTTTGCACAACGAGGTCGAGACGATCGAGAACCGCCGCCAGAAGCTGGAAGAGATCCTGCCCGAGGCGCGCATTGCCGTGGCCCACGGCCAGATGCCCGAGCGCGAGCTGGAAAAGGTGATGCGCGACTTCGTGGCGCAGCGCTACAACATCCTGCTGTGCTCGACCATCATCGAGACCGGCATCGACGTGCCCACGGCCAACACCATCATCATGAGCCGCGCCGACAAGTTCGGCCTGGCGCAGCTGCACCAGCTGCGCGGCCGCGTGGGCCGCAGCCACCACCAGGCGTATGCGTACCTGATGGTGCCCGACGTGGAGGGCCTGACCAAGCAGGCGGCCCAACGGCTGGACGCCATCCAGCAGATGGAGGAACTGGGCTCGGGCTTCTACCTCGCCATGCACGATCTGGAGATCCGGGGCGCGGGCGAGGTGCTGGGCGAGAACCAGAGCGGCAATATGCTCGAAGTCGGGTTCCAGCTCTACAACGAGATGCTGAGCGAGGCCGTGAAGTCGCTCAAAGCCGGCAAGGAGCCGGACCTGCTCGCGCCGCTCTCCGTCACCACCGACATCAACCTGCACGCCCCGGCCCTGCTGCCAGACGACTACTGCGGCGATGTGCATCTGCGCCTGTCGTTCTACAAGAAGCTCGCCACGGCCAAGAACGCCGACCAGATCGACGGCCTGCTCGAAGAGATCGTGGACCGCTTCGGCAAGCTGCCGCCGCAGGCGCAGACGCTGATCGACGTGCACCGCCTGCGCGTGCTGAGCCAGCCTTACGGCGTGGTCAAGGTGGATGCGGCGCCGGGCGTCATCCACATCACCTTCAAGCCCCAGCCCCCGGTGGACCCGATGGCCATCATCCACCTGATCCAGAAGAACAAGCACATCAAGCTGGCGGGCAACGAGAAGCTGCGCATCGAGCGCGAACTGGCCGAGCCCAAGGACCGGGCCCAGCTGGTGCGCGACATCCTGCGCAGCCTGGGCCAGCCGCTCGCGCACGCCGCGGCCTGAGGGCTCTTTCTTCCGTCTTCCTTATTTCTCCCCCCCCGCAAGCGCTAGCGTTCCCCCTCGCGTTTCCACTCGCCATTCCTTCGCACCATGTCCAACGTCACCGAATTCGCCCCCGGCCTCGTCCTGCAAGGCATCACCCCACCGCTGCGCCTGGCGGACTACAAGCTCATCGCGTTCGACATGGATTCGACGCTGATCAACATCGAATGCGTGGATGAGATCGCCGACGCCGCAGGCCGCAAGGCCGAAGTCGCCGCCATCACCGAGGCCGCCATGCAGGGGCTGATCACCGACTACAAGGAAAGCCTGCGCCAGCGCGTGGCCCTGCTGCGCGGCGTCAGCGTGGAGCACATGCAGCAGGTCCTGCGCGACCGCCTGCGCTTCAACCCCGGCGCACGCGAGCTCATCGCCGCCGCCAAAGCCGCGGGCCTCACCACGCTGCTGGTCTCGGGCGGCTTCACGTTCTTCTCCGACCATGTCAAGGCAGGCCTGGGCATCGACCTGACCCGCGCCAACGTGCTGGAAATGGAAGGGGGGCAGCTCACCGGCCGCCTGGTGGACCAGCCCTGGGGCGACATCTGCGACGGCGCGGAAAAGCGCCGTACGCTGCTGGAAGTGGCCTCGCTCATGGGCATCTCGCCCTCGCAGACGATCGCCGTGGGCGATGGCGCCAACGATCTGCCCATGATGGGCGTGGCCGATCTCTCCGTCGCCTACCACGCCAAGCCGACCGTGCGCGCGCAGGCCAAGGTGGCGATCAACGAGGGCGGGCTGGACCGGCTGCTGGAAGTGCTGCGCTGAGGCGCGGCCCCCTCCAAAACTATTGATTGGATAGCAGATAGCGCAGGGACTACGGGCGCTGCGGTGGGATTTCCGTCATGGATAGCGCCGCCTGTTGCCCCCTTGGTGGCATAACGATTTGCTGCGTTATATCAATATGAAAATTAAAACGTGGCCCGCACCGTTTTGGGGATTTAGACTTGCTGCATCTCTAGCCTGAAAGTGAAGCAGTCATGTTCCTGAAGAAAGCCCTCTCCACCCTCGCGCTGGCCACGCTCGCCCTCAGCGCCCACGCCGCCGACGTGGTGCTCAAGGTCGCCGCCTCCGCCGTGCCGCATGCGGAGATCCTGAACTTCGTCAAACCTCAGCTCAAGGCCCAGGGCGTCGATCTGCAGGTCCGTGAATTCAGCGACTACATCCAGCCCAACGCCGCGGTGGAAGACAAGCAGCTGGACGCCAACTTCTTCCAGCACCAGCCCTACCTGGACAGCTACAACAAGGACCGCAAGAGCAGCATCGTCGCGGTGCCAGGCGGCAAGGTGCATGTAGAGCCCTTCGGCGCGTACTCCAAGAAGATCAAGTCGATCAGCGAACTCAAGGACGGCGCGACCATCGCCATCCCCAACGACCCGTCGAACGCAGGCCGCGCACTGCTTTTGCTGCAAAAGCAGGGCCTGATCACGCTCAAGGACCCGCGCGTCATCACGTCCACGCCCATCGACATTGTGAAGAACACCAAGAAGCTGAAGTTCCGCGAGCTCGAAGCCGCCCTGCTGCCCCGCGCGCTGGACGATGTGGACCTGGCTCTCATCAACACCAACTACGCCATCGAAGCCAAGCTCAACCCGACCAAGGATGCGCTGTTCATCGAATCGGCCGATTCGCCCTACGCCAACTTCGTCGCCGCCCGGCGCGACCGCATCAACGACCCCGCCATCCAGAAGCTGGTGAAGGCGCTGCACACGCCCGAGGTGAAGAAGTTCATCGAAGAGAAGTACAAGGGCGCCGTCGTCCCGGCGTTCTGATCACCCTGAGGCGCGCCGGTGTTCAGCCGCCCGCCGGCACAGAGGCCGCGCCGATGCGCCCGTATTCCATGGGCAGCTTGACGTAGAAGACCGTGACCGGCTCCTGGGCCAGAGCGGCGAGCAGCCGTTCGGCCACCTCCTCGGTGGCCGACACGATGACCATCACAGGCTGCTCGGCCAGATCGAAAAGATGGGTCGAATGCATGCGGCCGGCCGCACCGAAGCCCTCGGCGGCGCCCAGCAGGCTGCCGCCCATGGCGCCCTGCTCCTTGGCGAACTGCAGCAGCCAGTCGCCCAGAGGGAGATGGCCATGCCGATGCTCCTGCTCCGCAAAGAACGTGATCTGATAACCCTTCATGGCGGATTCCCTGTCTGGCTGGGTGGAGGACCACAGCATAAGCCTGACGCGAGCACTCCCGACGCGTCAGGCTCCGCATCCCACGACCTCAATCAGCCCCTGTCAGCCCGCTCGCAACCCACCAGGCCAGCGCGAACATCATGCTGCCCGTCAGCGCATCCAGCCATCGCCAGGCCCGCGGATTGGCGAACACGCCCTGCAGCTGGCGGCCTGCCACGGCCAGCAACACGAACCACAGCAAGCTGGCGCAGGCGGCCCCCGCCACGAAGACCCACTTCAGCCCGCCGTCCTGCCGCGCGCCGATGGAGCCAATGAGCACCACGGTGTCCAGATAGACATGCGGGTTCAGCAGCGTGATGACGGCCAGCGCCCCCAGCACACCCATCACGCCGCGCTCGGCCCGCCCGCTCACCTGCAGGCCCGCCTGTGGCGCGAACAGCGCGCGGTGCCAGGCGAAAACGCCATAGGCGAAAAGGAACACGGCGCCGCCCAGCGTGAGGTAATGGGCCAGTACGGGCGAATTGCCCAGCAGCTGCGCCATGCCCGCCACGCCCAGGCCGATCAGCACCGCGTCGCTCAGCACGCACCAGAGGACGCAGGCATGCACATGCCGACCCTGCACGGCCTGCCGCAGCACATAGAGGTTCTGCGCGCCGATGGACACAATCAGCGACAGGCACACCGTGAAGCCGGCCAGCCACGAGGCGGAAAGAGACGAGGAAGAAGAAAGGGTCCACATGCCGTCGATTGTCAAAACTCGCAGCATTTAAGTAAACTTAAATCCTCTAACCAATGTGAAGCAAAACTAAATGCTCGACTACGCCGGACTGGAGGCCCTCGCCGCCGTGGTGCGCGAAGGCAGCTTCGAGCGCGCCGCGCGCAAGCTGCATGTCACGCCCTCCGCGATTTCGCAGCGGGTCAAGCAGCTGGAAGAGCGCGTGGGCCAGGTGCTGGTGCTACGCGGCACGCCCTGCACCGGCACCGACGCAGGGCGACGCCTCTGCCTGCACGTGGAGCAGGTCGCACTGCTGGAAAACGAGCTGCGCCGCAGCAACCCCAGCCTGATGCCAGACCGCGATGCACCCGCGCCGGCCCTGAAGCTGGCCGTGAATTCCGACTCGCTCTCCACCTGGTTCATGGATGCCATGCGCGCCTTCACGGCCGGCGGCAACGAACTGCTGGACATCCGCATCGACGACCAGGAGCACACCGCCCAGCGCCTGCGCGAAGGCGAGGTGCTGGCCGCCGTCACCGCCACCGGCACGGCGATCGCCGGCTGCAACACCTGGCCGCTGGGCACCATGCGCTACGTGGCGGCGGCCAGCCCCGCCTTCGTGGCTCGGCACTTCCCGCGAGGCCCCTGCCCGCAGGCATTGGCCGATGCGCCCATGATGGCCTACGGCCGCCAGGACCGGCTGCAGGACCAGTGGATGCAATTGCACGGCATGGCACTGCCGCGACGGCACCCGCCGCGCCACTTCCTGCCCAGCAACTTCGCCTACGTGCGCGCCTGCGAGTCAGGCATGGGCTGGGGCATGCATCCCACGGTGATGATCGCCGAGCAGCTGACGCAGGGCTTGCTGGTGGATTTCGCCCCCGGCCTGACACTGGACTTGCCCATGTACTGGGCCCACCCGCGCAACGCACAGGCGGGGCTGGAGCGCCTCACGCACTGCGTGATGGCCGCCGCGCATGACTGGCTGAGAGACGCCGAATGACTGCCGATGCAACCCATGACCTGATCGCCACGCCCGATGCCGAGAGCATCACCCGGCTGGTCCACGGCTTCTACGCCGAGGTGCGGCGCGATCCGCTGCTGGGCCCGGTGTTCGAGGTCGCGCTGCACGGCCGCTGGGAGCCGCACCTGCAGCGCATGGTGGACTTCTGGAGCACCGTGGCGCTGGGCGCGCGCAGCTATCGCGGCAACGTGCTGGCCAGCCACCGGCCACTGCAGGGCGTGACGCCCGCGCACTTCGCGGCCTGGGTGCGGCTCTGGGGCGAGCACACCAGCCGCCTCTTCGTGCCGGAGGTGGCGCTTTCGCTGCAGCAGACCGCGCACGGCGTGGCGCGCAACCTGTTCCGCTCGCTCATCGGGCGGCTGCCGGATTTCGCGCTGGAGAGCGCCCAGGACCACGAACGCGAACACGGCCACGGCTGACCGGGCGCGTGGGCGCTTAGCCGCCGCGCGCTCGTTCCCGGCCTGCGCGCAGTGGCGCGAGCAAGTCGCCCAGGCCGTTGTGGTCGATCTCGTGCATCAGCGCCAGCAGGCGGCCGATGTCGCCGGACGGAAAGCCTTCGCGGGCGAACCAGTTCAGGTAGTTGCCCGGCAGGTCCGCGATCGCCGTGCCCTTGTGCTTGCCGAAGGGCATGGTCACCGTGAAAAGTCGTTCGAGCTGTGCGGGGTCCATGGAAACGCTCAGCCTCCGGCCCGCTTGACCGTGTGGCCTTGCGCCTTGAGCGCCTGCATCACGCGTTCCACATGGTCGCCCTGCACCTCGATCACGCCGTCCTTGACGGTGCCGCCCGTGCCACAGGCGGCCTTGAGCTGCTTGCCCAGCTGCGCCAGCTCGGCCGCCGGCAGGGCCACGCCCTTGACCAGCGTCACCGCCTTGCCGCCCCGGCCCTTGGTCTCGCGCGAAACGCGCACGATGCCGTCGCCCGCCGGCACC
Organism: Lampris megalopsis; assembly: GCA_022114975.2. Lineage (NCBI taxonomy): Eukaryota > Metazoa > Chordata > Actinopteri > Lampriformes > Lampridae > Lampris > Lampris megalopsis. The sequence continues at coordinate 149,401 of JAJHIY020000636.1, forward strand.
GCCGCGGCCCGTGCCGCGGCGCAGGCACATTGCGCCACGGGCTGGCGGCAGTCGGGGCACATGCGGCCGGATTCGGTGGAATAGACGAGGCTGCCCAGATCGCTCAGGCGCATGGCAGAAGGCTCCAGAAAAACAGAAGGGGCGGACGAGGCGGGCAAGCGGGTGTGCACACCCCGAGGGCCCGATTATCCCGGCGCCCGGCCCATGCCCCACAATCGCGGCTTCGTTCCCACATGCCTTCGCACCCGGCGCACACGGCCTTTTCTGCCGCGCTGCGGTCGCCCGGCTCTCGTCTGCCTGCCCATGCCCTTTGCCGCCCTCGGCCTCTCCCCTGCCCTCGTCCACGCCGCCAGTGCCCTGGGCTTCACCGCGCCCACGCCCATCCAGGCCGAGGCCATTCCCGCCGTGCTCCAGGGCCGCGACCTGCTGGGCTGCGCGCAGACCGGCTCCGGCAAGACCGCCGCCTTCGGCCTGCCGCTGCTGCAGCAACTCCTGCCCCAGGCGCAAATGGCCGCGTCCGGCCACGGCCCGCGCCGCCTGCGCGCGCTGGTAGTGGTGCCGACTCGGGAGCTGGCAGCCCAGGTGGGAGAGGTGCTGCGCGAGCTGGCGGGCCACCTGCCCGGCCAGGCGCTCAAGGTGGCCGTCGCCTTCGGCGGCGTGTCGATCAACCCGCAGATGATGGCGCTGCGCGGCGGCGCCGACGTCATGGTGGCCACGCCCGGCCGGTTGCTCGATCTGGTGGACCACAACGCCCTCTCACTCGCGCAGGTGGACACGCTGGTGCTGGACGAGGCTGACCGCCTGCTGGACCTGGGCTTTGCGGACGAGCTGCAGCGCGTGCTGGCCCTGCTGCCCGCACGGCGCCAGAACCTGCTGTTCTCGGCCACCTTCCCGGCCGGCGTCGCCACGCTGGCCGAGGGCCTGCTGCGCGAGCCGTTGCGCATCGACGTGCCGCAGGCGCCCGAAACCGCACCCGACATCGCCCAGCGCGCCATCGCGGTGGAAGCCGCCCGCCGCACGCAGCTGCTCAAGCAGCTGCTCAAGAACGAAGCCGGCTGGAGCCGCGTGCTGGTCTTCGTCGCCACGCAATACGCGGCCGAGCACGTGGCGGAAAAGCTCTACAAGGCGGGCATCTACGCGTCACCCTTCCACGGCGGGCTGAGCCAGGGCACGCGCCGGCAGGTGCTGCAGGAATTCAAGGACGAGCGCTGGCAGGTGGTGGTGACCACGGACCTGGCGGCGCGCGGCATCGACATCGCCGGGCTGCCGGCCGTCGTGAACTACGACCTGCCGCGCGCCGCGGCCGACTACGTCCACCGCATCGGCCGCACGGGCCGGGCGGGCGCGAGCGGCACGGCGGTGAGCTTCGTCACGCCGGAAACGGCGCCGCACTGGCGGCTGCTCGCCAAGCGGCACGGCCTGCTGGCGCTGCCGGTGGAACAGATCGCGGGATTCGAGGTGGCGCTGGAGCCGGCTGCTGGCGCCGCGCCAGACGCGGCTGCGGGGGGCGCCGGCGCTGATACCGGCGATGCGGCCCAGGCAGTACAGGCGCCGCAGCGCCCCGGCAAGCTGCCGCCCGGCACCGGCGGCATCAAGGGCAAGCGCCCGAGCAAGAAGGACAAGCAGCGCGCTGCAGCCGCTGCCGCACAGGCCGGCGGCACCGGCAAGCCCGCAGCGGATTGAGGCCGGCGGGCCTGCCGGCCATTCGGGCTGTGAGGGAGCCGGGTCAGTCCCCGCCACCTCCGTCGCCGCCATCTCCCGCGCCATCGGCGCCTTCACCGTCTTCGTCGTGCGGGCCGTCGCCTGCCGCGCCATCCTTGCGCGCCGCCGGCTTGCGGGGCATGCCCTCGCCCGGCTTGGCGACGATCTCCACGTAGAACTGCGCGGCGCCCGACTGCGCCACCTCGTCGATCAGGCGCGTGATGTCTTCCACCTGCACGCTCTGGGCATCGTCCTGCGTGCTGCCGAAGCGGCAGTCGAAGTCCCAGAAGCGCACGCCTTCGGGCAGGGCGCGACGACGTTCGCGACGCAGGTAACGGTGGATGTCATGACGGGCCGCGTCCAGCAGCCGGTCGCGGTTCTTGCCTTCGATATGGAGCACATAGGTTTTTCGCATGCGCCCATCGTAACCGCTGCGGTGGCTCTACTATGATTTCAATAGCGCATGGCGCTTATTTCAAAAGGGCTAGAGGGCATTTTCGCTGCCCAAATCGACCCTTTCACGCCGATCCGCTCAGTAATGTGGCGGGAGTTCGTCGCGCAGATTGCGCGCGCCCGCGCCGCCACCGGCCTCGGGCATTTGCTGGCGCAGCTGGGCGACGGTGCGGGCCAGCGCGTCGATCTCCTGCTGCTGGCGGTAGATGACCAGGTTGAGCTGGTCGAGCAGGTCTTCGGTGTAGCTGGCCTTGATTTCCAGGTCGGTCAGGCGCTGCTCGGTGGGGTGGGGTTCGGCGGACATGCGGCGTATTGGACCGCAAAAAAAGGGCGCCACCGTGACGCCCTTGCAAGAAAGACAAAAGCGCTGGCGCGCCGCTCAGCCCCCCAGCGCCTGGCCCAGCCGGGCCACGCCTTCGCGGATGCGCTCCACGTCGGCCGTGGCGAACGACAGGCGCAGCGTGGCGTGGTCGGGGTGGGCGCAGAAGAACGGCGTGCCGGGCACGAAGGCCACACCCTTGTCGATGGCGCGGCGCGCCAGCTCGTTGCCGTCGGCCACCTTGCCACCCGCACCGGTCAGCCGCACCCAGAAGAACATGCCGCCGCGCGGCCGCACGAATTGGGCGGCATCGCCCAGTTCGGCCTGCAGCGCATCGCCCATGGCCTGGGCGCGCTGGGCATAGACGGTGCGCACCTTGTCCAGCGTGGCGGGCATGCGGCCGGCCTGGAGGTATTGGGCGGCCGTGGCCTGGGCGAAGGTGCTGGTGTGCGCGTCGCTGAACTGCTTGCACATGGTGGCCTTGGCCAGCAGCTCGGGCGGCGCGATCATCCAGCCCACGCGCAGGCCGGGCGCCAGCACCTTGCTGAGGGAGCCGCAGTGCACCAGCAGCTCGCGGCTGCCCGGCACGTCCGCCGACAGGTTCAGCAGGCTGGGCGGGGGCGCTTCGCCGAAGTACAGGTCGCCGTACGGGTCGTCCTCCACGATCACCGTCTGGTGGCGCACCGCCATCTCCAGCACGGCCTTGCGGCGCTCCAGGCTCAGCGTGGCGCCGCTGGGGTTGCCGAAGGTGGGAATCAGATACACGAACTTGGGGCGGTGCTCCGCGATGAGCTTTTCCAGCGCATCGGTCTGGACGCCGTCGCCGTCGATGGGCGCGCTGATGAGTTCGGCGCCGTAGAGGCGAAAGCACTGGATGGTGGCCAGGAAGGTCGGACCTTCGACGATCACCTTGTCGCCGGGGCTGATGAGCGTTTTGCCCAGCAGATCGAGCGCCTGCTGGCTGCCGGTGGTGACGATGAGATTGTCCGGCGCCACGCCTGCGGCGCCCTTGGCGGTCATCAGCTGGGCCAGTTGCTCGCGCAGCGGGCCATAGCCCTCGGTCGCACCGTACTGCAGGGCCGCGCCAGGGTCTTCTTCCAGCGCACGGGCACTGGCGGCGCGCAGGCCTTCCACGTCGAACATCGCGCTGTCGGGGAAACCTCCGGCAAAGCTGATGATGCCGGGCTTGCCCAGCAGCTTGAAGAGTTCGCGGATGGCAGAGGTTTCAACGTTGTTCAGACGGTCGGCGAATTGCATGACGAGATGGCTCCTTTGAGCGCGGGATTGTGGCGCAAAGCCGCAGCCGCCGACACCCTCCGCGCTGCATCAGGTTCCGGTGGACGCCGGATCGGGCGAGCCCAGAACCTGCGCATGCGGTGCCGACAGCGGGCAGCGCCGGCAATGCAGCGCCGCAGCGGGCGCCGCCGTGCAGAAGGGCGTCGGGCAGGCGCCGCTGCAGCACGGGTCGGCAGAAGAGGCACACAAGCGGCGGGGCGCATCGCCACCTTCTGCGGGCCCACGACGCAGGCTGCGCGCCACGAGCCACCAGGCCAGCAGCAGCGGCACGAACACCACCGACAAGGCCACCATCAGCGGCGCTGCCGTCTCCATCGCGTTCACGGCGCGGTGCCGGACTCAGACCCGTCGGCGCGCCGCACAGGCGACGCATGCCGCACCACCTGGCCGAATTCTGCGCTGCGCAGACCCGCCGCCAGCAGCCGCATGCACGGCCCCAGATCGCCGCGGCGCAGGTTCAGGTCCACCCGCACCCAGCGGCGCGCCGCGTCGATGGCGATGCAGTAGCCCGACAGACGGTTGCCGAGAATCGCGTGCAGCGCGCGCCGGTAGGCCAGCGGGTCGGCCATCGGCAGACGCAAAGGCAGCACCATCAGCTCCCGGCCGGCATCGCCGCGCTGCAGGGGCCAGAGCGCCGTCTGCGGCATGCGATGCATCACGGCGGCGGTGGAAAGATCGATCATGTTCGTCAGGGGTGCCGCAGTGGCCGACAAAGCCATGGCGCCCGGCGGTAAAACATGCGAGGCAGTCTAGGAAAGCCGGTATCAAGATGGCGTAAAGATGCAGGCCGCCGGCATATATTCGGCGGCAATATCCGCCCTTCCCCATCGCTTCCGCCTGGCCCCGCCATGCGCTCCCGGCAGAGAAGGCGCCCACGCAGCAGACCGCCCCCGATGCCATGAAAACCGCACACATCCCACCTTTCTTTGCCGCCCTCAAGGCCGCCAACCCGCTGCCCAATACCGAGCTGGAATACACCACCGTTTTCGAGCTGCTGGCCGCCGTGCTGCTCTCGGCCCAGGCCACCGACGTGGGCGTGAACAAGGCCACGCGCCGGCTGTTCCCCGTGGCCGGCACGCCGCAGGCCATCCTCGACCTGGGCCTGGAAGGACTGGAGAGCTACATCAAGACCATCGGCCTTTACCGCAGCAAGGCCCGCCACCTGATGGAGACCTGCCGCATCCTGGTGGAACGCCACGGCGGCCAGGTGCCCCGCACGCGGGAGGAACTCGAAGCCCTGCCCGGGGTGGGCCGCAAGACCGCCAACGTGGTGCTCAACGTCGCCTTCGGCCAACCCACCATGGCCGTGGACACGCACATCTTCCGCGTGAGCAACCGCACCGGCCTCGCTCCCGGAAAGAACCCTCTGGCCGTCGAACTGCAACTGATGAAGCGCGTGCCGGCCGAATACGCGGTGGATTCGCACCACTGGCTCATCCTGCTGGGCCGCTATGTGTGCCAGGCCCGCAAGCCCCGCTGCTGGGAATGCGTGGTGTCGCAATGGTGCGACTACCGGCCCAAGACGCCGGCGCCCTGAGCCCGCCCGCTACTCCGCCACGAGGTTCGCCGTCACGCCCTCAGCTGCTTGAGCAACTGATTCACATCCAGCCCCCGCGCCTTTTCCTGGATCTGCGGGGCGTAGCGCTGCTGCAGGCCCCGCGCCTCTTCCACCGTGCGCGAGAACGCAGTCTTGAGGGTGCCGGTATCCAGCGTGCGGCCACCGGCGTAGTAGCGGTGGGCGACCTTGCCCAGCGCGTAGGTGGTGGCGAAGGAGAACGCCGACCCGGTGGCGGCACTGCCCGCGGCGCGGCCGAGGCCGCCCATGACCTTGCCCAGGAGGCCGCCCACCAGCTTGCGGCCGAACTGCTCGACGTATTGCGATGTGAGCCCGACGCCCACGGTGGCCAGGAAATCGGCGATGTGGCCCTTGTCCAGCTCGTAGCCGTGCAGCTTGCCGATGCGATAGACCAGCCGGGTCTGCAGCGGGATGATGGCCATCGAGGCGAGCGACTGGGGCAGCAGTTCCAGCGCGCCATTGAGGATGGCGGCATTGAGGATCATCGAATCGACCTCGGCCTGCTGGACCGATGGCTGGGGCGCGCCGGCGGCCGGTGCAGCCGCGGTGACCGGGGCGGCAACGGCATAGTCTGCGCCGGCCTGCGCACCACGGCCCCACAGCTCCGCGGCGATGGGGGCGGCCACCAGCGGCGCGGCGGCCAGGGCATCGGCCTGGGCGACGAGGTCACGGGCCTGCGCCGGCGCCAGTTGCAGGGCCGCTGACAGGCGCTGCAGGAAAGCCTTTTCCTGGGCGTTGCATTCGCCGTCGGCGTCGCACACGCCCACGGCCATCTCGTAGGCCAGCTGGCGCAGCGCGGGCGTGTCCAGATCGGCGGCGGCGTCTTCCAGGCGCACCCGCTGCAGCAGCACGTCCTGGTAGAGCTTCATCAGATCGACGCCGCTGCCAGCGCTCAGCGACTGGGCGAGTTCACGCAGGTGGTCGCGCTCGCGTTCGTCCTTGTGTTCGTCGGCGAAGGCAGCCAGGAGGCCGATGGCCATCACGGCGCGGGTGTGTTGGGGCTGCAGGTTCATGGCAACGCTTTCCTCGTGGATGGCAAAAGGAAAAAAGAGACGGATGGACGGAGGACGACGCGGCCGGCGGCCAGGGTCATCATCGGGCCCCTGCGTTCTGGGCGTTGTTGTGTTGCAGGGTGGATCGCGGCGTTGCCGCAGGCGACAGGCACCTGGCCAAGCACGGATCAGGCTGGATATCTGGGGCCAGGATAGGTGTTTTCAACCGAAGGCGAAGCGGCAGCAGCAACAGCAGCAGCGCCAGCCGCCACGGAAAGCCCTCAGCCTTTGCGGACAGCCGACGCGCTGACTGCGTCGGCCTTTTCTTCAGGCAACAGGCAGGCCTCGGCGACCTGCAGGTTGTTATCGCGGGCGAAGTTGATGACGAAATCCCAGGCCATGGGTTCATGGCCCTGCAGGTCACGGTGGACGACCACGCACTTGACCCCGTCGATGGTGGTGGGCACGCACCAGGGCGAATAGCTCAGATGGCTGCCAGGGCGCGCGCCACCGGGGCGGAACTGGCTCATGACCCCGGCCAGCCGCTCCGCCCAGTCGCTGGGGCGGAAGGTTTTCCCATCGTGGGTGACGCCTTGGATGAAGACTTCTTTGGAGGAGGGAGGAACCATCGGTGGGGATTCGTTGGGGCTGGGCGGCGGGGTCTGCCGGCAGGCGGCGATTCTAACTCTTATATAAGAGCTAACCCTGTAAGTTCCCCCAAAGCCCCGGGCTCTTGCGGTGGCGTGCCCAGGCGCGCACGCATGGCTGTGATGCGCAATCGTCAACATGCTGCCATGGGGCAGCGCCTAGAATCGTGCCTCGATTTCGCCGGTCACGCACCGGCACGCCATTCTTGTGCAACGTCTGGAGATCCCCGCAATGACCGCTTCCGCCCCGGCCGCCGCCTCGCCCCACGTGATGACCACCTACGGGCGCCTGCCCATCGCCCTCGAACGCGGCGAAGGGGTGCGCGTGTGGGACGTGAACGGCAAGCAGTACCTCGACGCGCTGGGCGGCATCGCGGTCAACACCGTCGGCCACAACCATCCCAAGCTGGTGCCGGCGCTGCAGGACCAGGTCGCCAAGCTGATCCACAGTTCCAACTACTACCACGTGCCGCTGCAGGAAGAGCTCGCGAAGATGCTGGTCGAGCGCTCGGGCCTGACCAACGTGTTCTTCTGCAATTCGGGCCTGGAGGCCAACGAGGCTGCCCTGAAGCTGGCCCGCAAATACGGCCACGACAAGGGCATCGACAAGCCCGTGGTGGTGGTCTATGAGAAGGCCTTCCACGGCCGTTCGATCGCCACGCTGTCGGCCACCGGCAACCCGAAGGTGCAGGCCGGCTTCGGCCCGCTGGTCGAGGGCTTCATCCGCGTTCCGATGAACGACATCGATGCCATCAAGAAGGCCACCGAGGGCAATCCGAACGTGGTGGCCGTGTTCTTCGAGACCATCCAGGGCGAAGGCGGCGTGAACCCCATGCGCATCGAATACCTGCAGCAGCTGCGCGAGCTGTGCAACGAACGCGACTGGCTGATGATGATCGACGAGGTGCAGTGCGGCATGGGCCGCACCGGCAAGTGGTTTGCGCACCAGTGGGCGGGCATCAAGCCCGACGTGATGCCGCTGGCCAAGGGCCTGGGCTCGGGCGTGCCGATCGGCGCGGTGGTGGCAGGCCCCAAGGCGGCCGGCATCTTCGGCGTCGGCAACCACGGCACCACCTTCGGCGGCAACCCGCTGGCCATGCGGGCCGGCGTGGAAACCATCCGCATCATGGAAGAAGAAGGACTGCTGCAGAACGCGGCCGACGTGGGCACGCACCTGAAGGCCGCCCTGGAGCGCGAGCTGGGCGGGCTGCCGGGCGTGAAGGAAATCCGCGGCCAGGGCTTGATGATCGGCGTCGAGCTGGACCGACCCTGCGGCGCGCTCGTGGGCCGGGCGGCTGAAGCCGGCCTGCTGCTGTCGGTGACGGCCGACAGCGTCATCCGCATGGTGCCCTCGCTCACCCTCACCCGGGCAGAAGCCGACGAGATCGTCGCCCTGCTGTCTCCCCTGGTCAAAGCGCTGCTCGCCGAATGAACGTGCCCTCCATGAAGCATTACCTGCAATTCAACGATCTCTCGGCCGACGAATACAACTACCTGTTCAGCCGTGCCGCCCTCATCAAGGGCAAGTTCAAGAGCTACGAGAAATACCACCCGCTCGCGGACCGCACGCTGGCCATGATCTTCGAGAAGGCCAGCACCCGCACGCGCGTGAGTTTCGAGGCCGGCATGTACCAGCTGGGCGGCAGCGTGGTCCACCTGACCACGGGCGACAGCCAGCTGGGCCGCGCCGAGCCCATCGAGGACAGCGCCCGCGTCATCAGCCGCATGACCGACCTGGTGATGATCCGCACCTACGAGCAGTCCAAGATCGAGCGCTTCGCCGCCCATTCCCGCGTGCCGGTCATCAACGGCCTCACGAACGAATTCCACCCCTGCCAGATCCTGGCGGACCTCTTCACCTACATCGAACACCGCGGCTCCATCCGCGGCAAGGTGGTGGCCTGGGTGGGCGACGGCAACAACATGGCCAACACCTGGCTGCAGGCGGCCGAGCTGCTGGACTTCACGGTGCACGTCTCCACGCCCAGCGGCTACGAGATCGACCATGCCGTGGCCGGCGTGCAGCACGGCAGCAGCAGCTGCAAGGTGTTCAAGGACCCGATGCAGGCCTGCGCGGGCGCCGACCTGGTGACCACCGACGTCTGGACCAGCATGGGCTACGAGGCCGAGAACGAGGCCCGCAAGAAGGCCTTCGCCGACTGGTGCGTGGACAGTGACATGATGGCCGTGGCCCAGCCCGACGCCCTCTTCATGCACTGCCTGCCCGCCCATCGCGGTGAAGAGGTCGAGGCCGAAGTGATCGACGGCCCGCAGTCGGTCGTCTGGGACGAAGCCGAGAACCGCATGCACGTGCAGAAGGCACTCATGGAGTACCTGCTGCTGGGCCGGGTGGACTGAAGCAAGAAGCCCCCGCCTTCAGCCCCAGACCGGCGGCGGTGCGAGCGTGAAAGGCCCAGCCATGTCACTCATCGACCGGTATCTGCCGCACTACCAGTTCGTGGAACGCCACGCACTGCGCGTGCAGGCCACGCCTGCCGCGCTGCTGGACCGGGCTGCGGACCCGGCGGTACATGAAGACCCGTTCATCGCCCGCTGCATCGCGCTGCGCGAAGCACCCGCCCGCCTTATGGCACGTTGCGGCATGCAGGCGCGGCTGCCTCAGCGCCCGTTCGGCTTGGTGGACTTCACTGACCTGGGCCGCAGCGAAGGCGAGATCGCCTTCGGCCTAGCAGGCCGGTTCTGGCAGGCCGACTACGGGCTCGTGCGCTTCGATGACCCGCAGACTTTTGAGCAAGCCAGCTCACCCCAGTTCGATGGCGCCGCGCGGCTGGTGTTGAACTTCACGGCACGACCACTGCAGGACGGCAGCACCCTGCTGTCCACCGAAACCCGGGTGCATTGCCCTGATGCGGCCACGCAGCGGCGCTTCACGCCTTATTGGCTACTGATTCGCCCGGTCAGCGGGCTGATACGGCGGCGCATCCTGCGGCGCCTGGAAGCAGCGGCCACCGCAGCCGCGAGGGCCTAGGAGCGGTTGCCAGCCTCACATGCCGGCAAGCCTGTAGCGCTCGTAAAACCTCGACAGTACGCTACGGAAAAGAGAGCTACCTCCAAGGTCGCGGAAGGCTCAGCGCCGCGAAGCGGGCATGGCCACCGGCTTCTCGGCAGCCTCGCCCTGCGGTACGCCGGAAGACGAGGCGCAGGAGCCGCAGCTGCCACAGGCTCCATCGCTGCCCCCGCCGCAGCCAGGGGCCTGGGCCAGGCGGCCATGCACCCGCCCCAGGCGGCTGCGCCAGCGCTGGGGCATATAGCGCCACACGACATAGAGCGCCGCGCAGGCAACGATCAACGCAACGAGGAGGTTCTGCACCATGGCGACTAGCCTCCGCCCATCGCCAGCGCGACGTGGTAGGTGATGAAGCTGGCGATGTAGGCCAGGCCGAAGAGATAGGACGCCATCGCCAGCGGCCATCGCCAGCTGTTGGTCTCGCGGCGCACGGCCGCGATGGTGGAGATGCACTGCGGCGCAAAGATGAACCACACCAGCAGCGACAGCGCAGTGGCCAGCGACCAGCTCTGGGCGATCAGCGGGCCCAACTGCGCAGCGGTTTCGTCGCCCGTGGCGGACAACGCGTACACCGTGCCCAGCGCGCCCACGGCCACCTCGCGCGCGGCCATGCCGGGCACGAGGGCGATGGAGATCTGCCAGTTGAAGCCGATGGGCGCGAAGACCACGCCGAGCAGGCTGCCGATGCGGCCGGCGAAGCTGTATTCGATGGCCGGGCCAGTGGCGCCTTCGGGCGGTGCGGGGAACGACGAAAGGAACCACAGCAGCACGGTGACGGCCAGGATGATGCCGCCCACGCGGCGCAGGAAGATCAGCGCGCGCTCCCAGAGGCCCAGGCCCAAGCCGCGCAGACTGGGCCAGCGGTAGGCAGGCAGTTCCATCAGCAGGGGCGCTGCGGCGGCGCGGCCGCGCAGCAGCTTGGCCACACCGGCCACCGCCATGGCGCTCAGGATGCCGCCCAGGTAGAGCGCGAACAGCACCAGCCCCTGCAGGTTGAAGAGACCGCCCACGGTGCGTGCCGGGATGAAGGCCGCGATCAGCAACGCATACACCGGCAGGCGCGCCGAGCAGGTCATGAGCGGCGCGATCATGATGGTCACCAGCCGATCGCGCCAGTGCGGAATGGAGCGCGTCGCCATGATGCCGGGGATGGCGCAGGCGAAGCTCGACAGCAGCGGGATGAACGAGCGCCCCGACAGCCCCACGGTGCCCATGACGCGGTCCAGCAGGAATGCCGCGCGAGGCAGGTAGCCGGAATCTTCCAGCACCAGAATGAAAAAGAACAGGATCAGGATCTGCGGCAGGAAGACCACCACGCCGCCTGCACCGGCGATCATGCCGTCGATCAGCAGGCTGCGCAGTACGCCTTCGGCCATATGGGCGCCGACCCAATCGCCCGCCGATGCGGTAAGGCCTTCGATCCAGCCCATGGGCGTCTCGGCCCAGCTGAATACGGCCTGAAACATCAGGAACAGCGTGACAGCCAGCAGCATCAGGCCCCAGACGGGGTGCAGCACCACAGCGTCGATGCGGTCATCGCGGTGCAGGCTCACCTGCGGGCCACGCACGGCGAGGTCCATCACGCGGCGCACCTCCTGGTGCAGCTGCATCACCTGCTGCTGCGGATCGGTGGAGCCCGCCGGCACCGCAGCGGATGCGGCGGGAACGCTGGCGGCGAGCGCTGCGGGCTGCACCGCGTCGAGCCAGCGCACCAGCTCCTGCGCGCCGCCGCTCTTCACGCCCACGGTGGCGATCACCGGCATGCCCAGCTCGCGCGAGAGCGCCTCGCGGTCAATCACGATGCCCTGGCGCTCGGCCATGTCGCTCATGTTGAGCACCAGCACCATGGGCAGGCCCAGCGCACGAGCCTCCAGCACCAACCGCAGGTTGAGCCGCAGATGGGTGGCGTCGGTCACGCAGACCAGCAGCTCGGGAGTGGGCTCGCCCGCCCGGCGGCCCGTGACGATGTCACGCGTGACGGCCTCGTCCGCGCTCTGGGCATGCAGGCTGTAGGCACCCGGCAGGTCCAGCACGCGCACGCGGCGGCCGCTGGCGGTGGTGAGCGAGCCTTCCTTGCGCTCGACGGTCACGCCGGCGTAGTTGGCCACCTTCTGGCGGGCGCCGGTCAGCAGATTGAAGAGAGCGGTCTTGCCGCAGTTGGGGTTGCCCAGCAGCGCGATGCGCAGCGGCTGGCTCGCGGGCTGCAGGGCGCTGGAGGATGCGGTCGCGGTATTCATGCGGCGGCGTGCTCCGGTTGAACTTGCACCAGCGCGGCCTCGTGCCGTCGCAGCGCGAAAGTGGCCTGCCCCACGCGCACGGCGATCGGGTCGCCGCCCGGCAGGCTGCGGGCCACTACGCGCACCGGTTCGCCCGGCAGGAAACCGATTTCCATCAGACGCAGCACCAGATCCCGCTCGGCCGCGCTGCGTGCCGGCAACAGGGCCATGACGGTGGCGGGAACGTCGCGAGCCAATGTGTCGAGCCGGGCGCCCGGCGCGCTGGCAGCGGCTGGCGCCAGGGAGGCGGTAGCGCCATCCTGGAAAATTTTCATGTCGAAAGCAATATTGAAATGCTAGTAATTCTCATTTTACGCCCGCCGCGCGAAGACAGTCTGCCCACCCCGCCATGGCGGACAATCCGGCACCCATCCCGCGCGCCTGCGACCCCCGCTCTCCTGCCCCCGTGCCATGCCTGAACATCCTTGTCTGACCTGCGGTGCCTGCTGCGCCAGCTTCCGCGTCGATTTCTCCGCCTGCGAGACGCAGGCTGGCGGCGGCGACGTGCCCGACGGGCTGGCGGTGGAAGTCACCGGCCACACGGCGCGCATGCGCGGCACTGACCACGCGCAGCCGCGCTGTGCGGCGCTGACCGGCAAGGTGGGCGCGCGGGCGGCCTGCGGCATCTATGAATGGCGGCCTTCGCCCTGCCGGGAGTTCGAGGCCGGCAGCGATGCCTGCGAGCGGGCACGCAGGCGCTTTCAGCTGCCGCCGCTGGATGCCGCGGCGTTGATCTAGTCCGCCACCGGAGGCACCGGTAGCCCACCCACCTGGCCCTTGAATTCCTGCAGCGAGAAATAAGTGTGGGCATGGCGCACGCCGGGCAGGCGGTGCAGCTTGCGCTGCAGCAGGTCCGAATAGGCGTCCAGATCGCGCGCCATCACGACCAAGAGAAAGTCTTCCGGCCCCGAGATTCCGTGGAACATGACCACCTCGGGAATGGCGCACACCGCATCTTCGAACGCCTTCGAGGCGATCTCGTTCTGGTGGTCGATGCCGACCATCACGAAGGCCATCACACCGTAGCCGAGCGCGCGGCGGTTCAGCGCCGCGTGGTAGCCGGAGATGACGCCGTCGTCCTCCAGCTTCTTCACGCGCCGCCAGCAGGGTGACTGCGACAGATGCGCCATCTGCGCGAGCTCGCCCGAGGTGAGACGGGCGTTGTCCTGCAGCGCCTGGAGCAATTGGCGGTCGGTACGGTCGATGCGGTCGCTGGCGTTCTGCATAAAAATTCCCCCAAAAGATCCATATGGGTTGATCTATTCAATTTTATTAGAAACAGCACATAAGCTGATGACTTCAAGGCATCTACAGGAATAGCATTCGCATTTCCGACCCCGCCGCACTCGCGATGACCCATTCCAGCAGCCCTGTCCCATGACGTCCACCTCCACCCGCCTCTGGGACATCTCCGCGCCCGTGCATGCCGCCAGCCCCGTCTTTCCGGGTGATACGGCCTATGCGCAGCAGTGGTGCGCCACCATCGCCCCGGGCTGCCCGGTGAATGTGAGCGCCATCACCCTTTCGCCCCACGTGGGCACGCATGCCGACGCGCCGCTGCATTACGACCCGGCCGGCGCCAGCATCGGCGAGGTCGCGCTCGACGCCTTCATCGGCCCCTGCCGCGTGATCCACGCCATCGGCCGTGGCCCGCTGGTCGGCTGGGATGACATCGCCCATGCCCTCACTGCCGACCTGCCCGCCCGCGTGCTGGTGCGCACCTACGAACACATGCCGGTGGACCGCTGGGACGGCCAGCTCGCCGCCTTCGCGCCCGAGACCATCGAGCGCCTGGCCGACCGGGGCGTGGTGCTGGTGGGCATCGACACCGCCAGCATCGACCCGGCCGAGAGCAAGACGCTCGACAGCCACCAGGTCATCCGCCGACGCGGCCTGCGCGTGCTGGAGAACCTGGTGCTGGACGATGTGCCCGAGGGCGACTACGAGCTCATCGCCCTGCCCCTGAAGCTCACCACGGCCGACGCCTCGCCCGTGCGCGCCGTGCTGCGCGCCCTGCGCTGAGCACGGCATCGACCTGAATCAAAACCGCCTGCAGCGCTCTTGATTCCTTCGCATACAGCTATCAAAACCATAGTAAACAGAGAACAGCCATGACGACCTCCATCACCCTGCAGGACTGCCAGGCGCGCGACGCCCGCGACCCGCTGGCGCCGCTGCGCGCGCATTTCGCGCTGCCCGCGGACACCATCTACCTCGACGGCAATTCGCTGGGCGTGGCGCCCCGGGCCGCGGCCGAGCGCGTGGCCCAGGTGGTGAAGCAGGAATGGGGCAACGACCTGATCCGTTCGTGGAACACCGCGAGCTGGTTCGATCTGCCCCAGCGCCTGGGCGACCAGCTCGCGCCGCTGATCGGCGCGGGCCCGGGCGAGGTGGTGTGCACCGACAGCACCTCGATCAACCTCTACAAGGTGCTGAGCGCCGCGCTCAACATCGCCCGCGAAGACAGCCCCGCCCGCCGCCGCATCGTGAGCGAGCGCAGCAACTTCCCCACCGACCTCTACATCGCCGAAGGCCTGTGCCGCGAACGCGGGCTGGAGCTGGTGCTGATCGAGCCCGAAGAGATCCCCGCCGCGCTGACCGCCGACGTGGCCGTGCTCATGCTCACCCACGTCAACTACCGCACCGGCGCCATGCACGACATGGCCGCCGTCACGGCCGCGGCGCATGCGGCGGGCATCCTCACCGTGTGGGACCTGGCGCACAGCGCGGGCGCGGTGCCGGTCGATCTGCGCGGCGCAGGCGCCGATTTCTCCATCGGCTGCGGCTACAAGTACCTCAACGGCGGCCCGGGCGCGCCGGCCTTCGTGTGGGTGCATCCGCGCCATGCCGACCGCTTCTGGCAACCGCTCTCGGGCTGGTGGGGCCATGCGGCGCCGTTCCAGTTCACGCCCGACTACCAGCCGGCCCCCGGCATCACGCGCTACCTGTGCGGCACGCAGCCCATCATCAGCCTGTCGGCCCTGCAGTGCGGGCTCGACGTGTTCACCGCCGCCGAGGCACTGGGCGGCATGCAGGCGCTGCGGCAGAAGTCGCTGGCGCTGACCGATCTCTTCATCGAGCTGGTGGAGGCGCGCTGCGCCGGCCACGGCCTGGGCCTGGCCACGCCGCGCGAGCACGCCCGGCGCGGCTCGCAGGTCTGCCTGACCCGCGACACCGGCGCCTACGCCATCGTGCAGGCGCTGATCGCGCGCAACGTGATCGGCGACTTCCGCAAGGGCGACGGCGGCGCCGGCCGGCACAAGGACATCCTGCGCTTCGGCTTCACGCCGCTCTACGTCGGCTTTGCCGATGTCTGGAACGCGGTGGAGCACCTGCGGCAGGTGCTGGACACGGCCGAATGGCAGCGCCCCGAGTTCAACCAGCAGCACGCGGTGACCTGAGCATGTGTCCCTTCCACACCAACCCGCCCGCACCGGGCCAGCCAGCCGCCGGGGCCGCGCCCAGCACGGCCCTGCCCGAAGCCATCGTGCAGGAAGAGCGCGCCCAGCTCGACTTCAGCCGCAGCATGAGCTATGGCGACTACCTGCAGCTCGACGCGGTGCTCACCGCGCAGAAGCCCCTGTCGCCCGCGCATGACGAGTTGCTCTTCATCGTCCAGCACCAGACCAGCGAACTCTGGATGAAGCTCATGCTGCACGAGCTGCAGGCCGCCACCGCCCACATCGCCCGCGACGACCTGCCGCCCGCCTTCAAGATGCTGGCGCGGGCCTCCAAGATCATGGAGCAGCTGGTGCACGCCTGGGATGTGCTGGCCACCATGACGCCACCCGAATACAGCGCCATGCGGCCCTATCTGGGCCAGTCCAGCGGCTTCCAGAGCTACCAGTACCGCTGCATCGAATTCGCGCTCGGCAACAAGAACCGCGCCATGCTCAAGCCGCACGAGCACCGCGCCGACCTGCTGGCCCTGGTGCAGGCCGCCTACGAGGCGCCCTCGCTCTACGACGAGGCGCTGCGGCTGCTGGCGCGGCGCGGCATCCCCGTGCCCGAGAGCCATATCCAGCGCGACTGGCGCCAGCCCTATGCCGAAAGCGATGCAGTGGAAGCCGCCTGGCTCACCGTCTATCGCAGCCCGCGCGAGCACTGGGACCTCTACCAGCTCGGCGAAAAGCTCACCGACCTGGAAGACGCCTTCCGCCTCTGGCGCTTCCGCCACGTGACCACGGTGGAGCGCGTGATCGGCTTCAAGCGCGGCACGGGCGGCACGGGCGGCGTGAGCTATCTGCGCAAGATGCTGGACGTGGTGCTGTTCCCCGAGATCTGGCGGCTGCGCACCTCGCTCTGAGAACGTGTTTACGATCTCCCAGGGGTCGCGCAGCTATGTCGGCGGGATGGGATGCAAGGCGCGGTGCGCAGTGGATAGCACGGCTATCCACAAGCGCCGCAACGCCGCAGACCGCCCGCCGACGTAGCTGCCCTTCGGGTTGGAGCGAAATCGGGCGATTGAACGCCCCGGCTGCTTGCATGGGCACCAGCCCATGCGGCGCATCCGAGACATCCACTCATCCCGATTGCGCTCCAACGCGATCCCCTGCGAGATCGTAAACACGTTCTGAGGCCGCTCCCGGACAGTCTCCAGGCGCGCTGCGCCATGGGGGCACCCGCAGCGCAGGTATTCTTCGTCGCCATGCCTTCCCACTCCCCGCGCGCCCCCCTTCCCACCAAAGACCAGATCGCGCTGCTGCCGCCCTTCGAGGGCCTGGACCTCGGCCGCATCCGGCTGATCGACAACGACGCCGATGCCGAGGCCGCCCTGCGCGCCTTGATCGACCTGCCCGTGGTCGGCTTCGACACCGAATCCAAGCCGACCTTCGCGCGCGGCGACATTCCGGACGGCCCGCACCTGGTGCAGTTCGCCACGCTGGAAGGCGGCTGGCTGTTCCAGCTCAACACCCCCGGCTGCCGCCGCGCCGTGCAGGCCCTGCTGGCATCCCGCAGCCTGGTCAAGGCCGGCTTCGGGCTGGACAACGACCGCAGCCAGCTGGCGCGCTCGCTGGGCGGGCCGGTCCATTCGCTGCTCGATGTGGACGGCGTGCTGCGGCGCCAGGGCTATCCCAAGTCGGTGGGCGTGAAGACGGCCATCGCCCTGCTCTTCGGCCAGCGCTTCGCCAAGTCCAAGAAGATCGGCACCTCCAACTGGGCGCAGCCACGCCTCTCGGAATCGCAGCAACGCTATGCCGCCAACGATGCCTACGGCGCGCTGCGGGTGTATCTGGCGCTGCAGGCTGCGGAGCCCTCGCAGCCTCTGAAGGAAGCGGTCGAGCCGCCCGCGGCTCGGGCCCCACGTCCCGCGCGGGAGGCCACGGCCCGCAAGCCACGCGAACCCCGGCCTGCGCCCACGGCCGAGCCGCTGCCCCCGTCGCCGCCGGCCGCCGTGACGCCCCAGGCAAGCGCGCTGCAGGTGCACCGGACGGTGCCGGTGCTGCCGGTCCACGACCTGGACAAGGCCTTGCGTTTCTACGGCGAGGTGCTGGGCTTCGTGGTCGATGGCGCGCCTCGCCCGGCCGGGCCCGATGCGCGGGACGATGGTCCCCGCCATGCCCGGGTCTCGCGCGCCGGCTGCGTGCTGCAGCTCTGGGAGCCCGCCGATGCAGACACCGCCGGCGGCGCGACGGTGTTCCTCTGCTGCGACGGGCTGGTCGCCTTCCACGCGGAACTCATCGCACGCGGCCACGCCGTGATGCGGCCGGGCGTGGAGCAGGCGCCCGGCGGCGGCGACCTGATGACGGTGACCGACCCGTTCGGCAACCGGCTGCGGTTCGTGCAGGACTGAAGCCGCGTCGGCCAGCCGCTTCTATTTTCATAGCAAACAGCGCTTGATGGCCAAGCGCTGCTGCCTGTTTTCACCTCAAGGCGTCAGCCCTGGTGATCGGCGAAGCGCTCGAAGCAGGCCTTGAGCGCATGCTCCCACGCATGCTTGGCGGGCTGGGGCGCGAAGCTGGCCTCGAAGCTGTTGAAGGCCAGGTGGTAGGCGTCCTTGGCCGTGAGCGCGGGCACGGCCTCGAAGAGCTGCACGAAGTTGTCGTTGATGTAGCCGCCGAAGTAGGCCGGGTCGTCCGAATTCACCGTCACCGCGAGGCCCGCGTCCAGCAGCTGCTTGAGGTTGTGGTCGGCCAGGTCCGGGAACACGCGCAGCTTCTGGTTGGAGAGCGGGCACACGGTGAGCGCGATGCACTCGTCGGCCAGCCGCTGCATCAGCGCCGCATCCTGCGCGGCCTGCACGCCGTGGTCGATGCGCTCGACCTTCAGCACGTCGAGCGCGCTCCAGATGTAGGCCGGCGGGCCCTCCTCGCCCGCATGGGCCACCAGGTGCAGGCCCAGCTCGCGGCAGCGGGCGAACACGCGGGCGAACTTCTCGGGCGGGTGGCCCACTTCGCTGCTGTCCAGGCCCACGCCGATGAACTTATCGCGCAGCGGCAGCGCGGCCTCCAGCGTCTGCAGCGCGTCGTCCTCGCTCAGGTGGCGCAGGAAGCACAGGATCAGCGCACTGGAAATGCCCAGCTCGGCCTCGGCATCCACGCAGGCACGGTGCAGCCCGGCCACCACCACCTCGATCGGTACGCCGCGCGCGGTGTGGGTCTGCGGGTCGAAGAAGATCTCGGCATGCAGCACGTTGTCGGCCGCGGCGCGCTTCAAATAGGCGCGGGCCATGTCGTAGAAGTCCTGTTCCTTCAGCAGCACGCTGGCGCCGGCGTAGTAGATGTCCAGAAAGCTCTGCAGATCGGTGAAGGCGTAGGCGCTGCGCAGCGCCTCGACGTTCGCGTAGGGCAGCTGGACGCCATTGCGCTCGGCCAGCGCGAAGATCAGCTCCGGCTCCAGCGAGCCTTCGATGTGGATGTGCAGCTCGGCCTTGGGCATGGCGCGCAGCAGCTCGGGCAGGCGCTTCGTGGGAATGACGGGGACCTTCATCAGCAGACTCCAAAGGTGATGCCGCAGGTCTTGAGATAGCGGCGATAGACGGATGATGCCTTGTCGGCAGCGGTATGCAATTCGGCGCGCAGATCCAGCGGCAGGCACTTCGGCATCTGCGACTCCAGTACCGGCTGGTCCTGCGTGAAGATGGCGTGCTGGAAGGCGCGCAGCTTCTCGTCGGGCGAGTCGAAATCCGCCACCGCGAGGCGGAACCACACGCGGCTGGACTCGGGCGTGAGCGGGCAGATGTAGAGCGCGATGGACTCGCGCCAGCCTTCCACCGCGGTGGTGCCGGCCTCGGGCAGCTTGGTCAGCACGGCGGTATAGGGGCCGGTCACCTCGTAGGTGTATTCGACCTGGGCGGGGGCGGTGGAATGCAGGTTGGACTGCGGCTGCCAGGCCTTGCAGCCCGTGGCGCGCAGGCCGGTGGGCGTGGGCTCGACCTCGTAGGCGTCGATGGCCGCGGCGCTGCGCGCGCCCAGCCAGCCTTCGTGCACGAAGCCGAAGTGCGACATGTCGAGAAAGTTCTCGATGATGCGCGGCGCGCTGGCGGCCACGTCGTAGGGGCCGCAGTTGAGCTTGCGCAGGCGCGCGTCGTCCTCGGCGGCGAAGGCGGGCAATGGCAGCTCCGCTGCGTCGGCCGCAGGCGCTGCCAGCCGCACCCAGACCAGGCCGTGGGCCTGCCGCACCTCGAACGCGCCCGCCCGGTGGCCGGCCGGCGGCTGGAACTGCGGCAGCGCGGGCACGTGCATGCAGCGGCCGCCGCCCTCGAACTGCCAGCCGTGATAGGGACACTCGAGCCGGCCGCCTTCGACGCGGCCCAGCGAGAGGCGCGCGCCGCGGTGCGGGCAGCGGTCGGCGAACGCGTGGATGGCACCGTCCGCATCGCGCCAGAGCACCACGGGCTGCTCCAGCACCTGCGCTGCCAGCGGTGCGGCGGCGGGCACGTCGTCCACGCCCGCCACGGGGTGCCAATGTTGTTGTTCGATCATCGTGGGAAGCCTCGCGAAGGGAGCTCGAAGGGAATCTGCCAAGAAAAAAAGGCTGCCCGGACGGGGCAGCCTTCGTGCGGTGCGACCCGCAGGTCAGCGGGCCGCCCTTTGCGTCACTTCTTGTCGCCGCCGGGCACGTTGCCTTCCACGCCCTTCACGTAGAAGTTCACGCCGCCGAGGAACTTGTCGTCGGCCACGGCGTCCTTGGCGAGGATCTCCTTGCCGTCCTGCCCCACGATCGGCCCCTTCCAGATCACGAACGTGCCGTCCTTCAGGCCCTTCTTGACGGTCTCGACCTTGGCCTTGATGTCGGCAGGCACGTCGTCGGCGATGGACACGAGGTCGATCGCGCCTTCCTTCACGCCCCACCAGCTCTGGCCGGTGGTCCACTTGCCGTCCAGCGTGTCGCGCACGGCCTTGATGTAGTACGGGCCCCAGTTGATGATGGCCGAAGCCAGGTGGGCCTTGGGACCGTAGGCGGTCATATCGCTGTCCCAGCCGAAAGCGCGCTTGCCCTTTTCCTGTGCCGTCTTGAGCACGGCGGGCGAATCGGTGTTCTGGAAGAGCACGTCAGCGCCGCCGTTGATCAGCGAGGTGGCGGCTTCGGTTTCCTTCGGCGGGCTGAACCATTCGTTGACCCACACCACCTTGGTCTTGATGTTCGGGTTCACCGACTGCGCGCCCAGCGTGAAGCTGTCGATGTTGCGGATCACTTCGGGGATCGGCACCGAGCCCACCACGCCCAGCGTGTTGGTCTTGGTCATGGCACCGGCGATCATGCCGGCCATGTAGGCGCCTTCGTAGGTGCGGCTGTCGTAGGTGCGCACGTTGGGCGCCGTCTTGTAGCCGGTGGCGTGCTCGAACTTCACGTCGGGGAAGTCGGGGGCGATCTTCTGGATCGACTCCATGTAGCCGAAGGTGGTGCCGAAGATCAGCTTGTTGCCCTGGCTGGCCATGTCACGCAGCACGCGTTCGGCGTCGGCCGATTCGGGCACGCTTTCGACGAAG
This sequence comes from Lampris megalopsis, assembly GCA_022114975.2. Lineage (NCBI taxonomy): Eukaryota > Metazoa > Chordata > Actinopteri > Lampriformes > Lampridae > Lampris > Lampris megalopsis. The sequence continues at coordinate 170,622 of JAJHIY020000636.1, forward strand.
CTGGTGACGACCTTGTCGCCGAACTCCTTCTCGACCGCCTTGCGGCCGTTGTCGTGCGCGAACGACCAGCCGCCATCACCCACCGGGCCGACGTAGGCGAACGCGATCTTCAGCGGCGCATTGGCAGCGGCTGCGGAGGCGGCCGGCGCCGGGGCGGCAGCGGGCGCTGCAGCCGGCTCTTCCTTCTTGCCGCAGCCCACCAGGGCGGCGGCGGCCACGGCGGACAAGGTGGCCGCCTGGAGGAAGGATCGTTTGGTCAGTTGGGTCATGGCTTCTCTTTTCTAGGAAGGTCGGAAGGAAAAACGAAGGAGCACGCGAAATCGGGCGGCGGATTATGAGCCGGCATGGAAAGGCTTGCCCAGCGAAGCCGGCATGTTGGCGCGGATCCATGCCGGGTTGCGCGAGATCAGCGCCAGCACCACGATGGTCGCCACGTAGGGCAGCATGCTGAGCAGCTGGCTGGCCACCTGCACGCCCGAGGCCTGCAAGTGGAACTGCAGCATGGTCACGCCGCCGAACAGGTAAGCACCCAGCAATACCCGTGCCGGCCTCCAGGTGGCGAAGGTGGTGAGCGCCAGCGCGATCCAGCCGCGGCCCGCCACCATGCCCTCGACCCAGAGCGGCGTATAGACGGTAGAGATATAGGCACCCGCCAGCCCGCAGAGCGCGCCGCCGGCCATCACCGCCATCAGGCGGATGCGCCGCACCGGGTAGCCCAGCGCATGGGCCGACTCGGGGGATTCGCCCACCGAGCGCAGCACCAGGCCGGCGCGCGAACGGTAGAGGAACCAGATCAGCACGCCCGTGAACACCATCGTCAGATAGACCAGCGGGTGTTGCCGGAAGAAGGCCGGGCCCACCAGCGGCAGGTCGCCCAGCACGGGAATGGCGTACTGCGGCAGTTCGGGCAGTTTGGCCTGCACGTAGCTGATGCCCGCGAAGGCCGAGAAGCCCACGCCAAAGAGGCTGAGCGCCAGCCCGGTGGCGTATTGGTTGGTGTTCAGCCAGATCACGAGCACGCCGAAGACGCCGGCCATCAGGGCCCCCACCGCCATGCCGGCGGCGAAGCCCAGCCAGGTGTTGCCGGTGTGGACCACGGTGGCAAAGCCGGCGATGGCGGCGCAGAGCATCATGCCCTCGGCCCCCAGGTTGACGATGCCGGCCTTCTCGTTGATGAGCAGGCCGAGCGCGGCGATGGCCAGCACGGTGCCGGCGCTGAGCGTGGCGCCCAGCAGCAATGCGTAGGACTCCATCAGCGGGCTCCTGCGGAAGAAGAGGCGGAAGCGCGCGCGCCGACCCAGCGCACGCGATAGGCGATCAGCGTGTCGCAGGCCAGCAGCGTGAACAGCAGCAGCCCCTGGAACACGCCGGTGAGGGACTTGGGCAGGCCCAGGCGGGACTGCGCGAGCTCGCCCCCGATGTAGAACATGCTCATCAGGATGGCCGAGAACACCATGCCCACCGGATGCAGCCGCCCCACGAACGCGACGATGATGGCCGCGAAGCCGTAGCCGGCCGGCACGAACGGCGTGAGCTGGCCGATGGGACCGGCCACTTCCAGCGCGCCGGCCAGGCCCGCTGCGCCGCCGGAAATCAGCAGCGCCGTCCAGAGCGCGCGGCGCGAGGAAAAGCCTGCGTAGCGCGCCGCCGCAGGCGCCAGCCCGCCCACCTGCTGGGCGAAGCCGGCACGGGTGCGGAACAGGAACACCCAGAGCGCACCCGCGGCGGCCAGCGCGATGGGCAGGCCGATGGTCAGGCGCGAGCCCTGCATCAGGCGCGGGATCTGCGTCACGCGCTCGAACGTCTTGGTCTGCGGGAAGTTGTAGCCCATGGGGTCCTTCCAGGGCCCATACACCAGATAGCCCAGCAGCAGCGTGGCCACATAGACCAGCATCAGGCTGACCAGGATCTCGTTGGCGTTGAAACGGTCGCGCAGCAGCGCGGTGATGCCCGCCCAGAACATGCCACCCAGCACGCCGGCCATCAAAATGGCCGGCACGATCCAGGGGCCCGTGGTCTTGTCGGCCAGCAGGGCGATGCCGCCCGCAGCCACCGCACCGATGACGAACTGCCCTTCGGCACCGATGTTCCAGACGTTGGAGCGGAAGCACACGGCCAGCCCCAGCGCGATGAGCAGCAGCGGCGTGGCCTTGACCATGAGCTCGCCGAAGGCATAGACCGACTTGACCGGCTCCCAGAAGAAGAGCTGCAGGCCGCGCACCGGGTCCTTGCCCAGCGCGGCGAAGAGCGCCACGCCGATCAGCACCGTGATGGCCAGCGCCAGCAGCGGCGAGCCGTAGGTCCACCAGCGAGAGGCCTGGGGACGCAGTTCGAGCTTAAGCATGGGCTGCCTCCCCTGCCTGGGCTTGGCTCTGGATTTGGCCCAGGTGCGCCTGCACGTCGGCGTTCCAAAGGCCGCTCATCCATTCGCCGATGCGCTCCACCGTGGCGTCCTGCCGGTCGATGGAGGGCGAGAGATGGCCCTTGGCCACCACGTGCAGGCGGTCGCTGATCTCGAACAGCTCGTCGAGCTCTTCGCTGAGCACCAGCACCGCGCAGCCCGCGTCGCGCAGCGCCAATATCTCGCCGCGGATCTGGGCGGCAGCGCCCACGTCCACGCCCCAGGTGGGCTGGGACACGATCAGCAGCTTGGGGTTGGCGTCGATCTCGCGCCCCACGATGAACTTCTGCAGGTTGCCGCCCGAGAGCGATCGCGCCGCCGCGTGCGGGCCGCCGGCCTTGACGCGGAAGCGCTCGATGATGGAGCGGGCGTGGTCGGCCAACGCGCCGGTATGGATCCAGCCGCCCGCGCCCACGCAGTTGCTGCGTGTGAGCAGCAGGTTGTGCGCCAGGCCCATGGTGGGCACAGCGCCGCGGCCCAGCCGCTCTTCGGGCACGAAATGCAGGCCCAGGGCGCGGCGCTGGCGCGGGTTCAGCCGGCCGGCCGGCTGGCCGCCCACCTGCACCATGGCCTGGTGGGCCCGCTGGTCTTCGCCGGAGAGCGCGTAGAGCAGCTCCTTCTGGCCATTGCCGGACACGCCGGCAATGCCCAGCACCTCGCCGGCGCGCACCTCGAAGTCCAGATCGACCAGGTCCACGCCGAACGGGTCGGTGCGCGGCAGGCTCAAGGCCTGCACGCGCAGCACCGTGTCGCCCAGGCGTGCGGGCCGGTGCGACAGGGCCGGCGGCTCGGCGCCGATCATCAGGCGCGAGAGCGAGGCGTTGGATTCCTCGGCCGGGTTGCACACGCCCGTCACCTTGCCGCCGCGCAGCACCGTGCAGGCGGTGCAGAGCGCGCGGATCTCGTGCAGCTTGTGGCTGATGTAGAGGATGCTGCAGCCTTCGCTGGCCAGCTTGCGCAGCACCACGAAGAGCTTTTCGACCGCCTGGGGCGTGAGCACCGAGGTGGGCTCGTCGAGGATGAGCAGTTGCGGCTGGGTGAGCAGCGCACGGATGATCTCCACGCGCTGCATCTCACCCACGCTCAGCGTGTGTACGGGCCGCTGCGGGTCGATGTCCAGGCCGTATTCGGCCGCCGTGGCGGTGATGCGCGCGGTGACCTCGGCCAGCGTGAGGCGCTTGTCCAGCCCCAGCCAGACGTTCTCGGCCACGGTCAGGGTGTCGAACAGGCTGAAATGCTGGAACACCATGGCGATGCCCAGCGCCCGCGCCTCCTGCGGGTTGCGGATGTGGACCGGCTGGCCGTTGAAGTGGATGGCGCCCTCGTCGGGCTTGACGGCGCCGTAGATGATCTTCATCAGCGTGGACTTGCCGGCGCCGTTCTCGCCCAGCACCGCGTGCACCTCGCCCGGCCGCACGCTGAGCGAGACGCCGTCGTTGGCCACCACGGCCGGATAGCGCTTGGTGATGCCCGACAGCTGCAGGCGCGGCGGCGTGGAGCCTGCGCCGCCGGGGTCTGCGGCGGCAGGGGAAACAGAAGGATTCATGGGGGCGATTGTCTATTAAGTTCTGCGTGAATCCAGGCAGCCGAAACCCGCACTCCACGCTGGCGGAGTGGGCGCAGCCAGCTATTTATTTCGTAGCGAGGCAGCTACCGTCTTGACGCTCTCGCGCAACCACAGCGCCGCGGCCGAATGGTGCGACCGGGCATGCCAGAGCTGGTAGTACATGAGACGGGGAAAGGGCACCGGGCATGGCAGCACGGCCAGCGGCAGCCGCTCTGTGAAGCGCTCGCAGAACTGCCGGCCGGTGGTCAGCACAAGCAAGCTGGATGCCACCATGTCCGGAATCAGGCTGAAATGCGCGCAGCGGGCCGCGATGCGGCGGGCCAGGCCCAGCGAGTCGAGGTGCGCGTCGATCACCCCGCGCGCGCCCGGGTGGGTGGGCGTGGGTGCGATGTGCTCGGCGGCCAGCCATTCCTCGGCCGTCCAGCCGCGCCGCGCCGCAGGATGGCCGGCCGCCACCAGGCAGACCACCTCGTCGCCGAAGAGCCGGGCCATGTGCAGATCTTCGGGCGGCTGGGGCCAGTTGCCAATGACCACGTCCACCTCGCCCTGCTCCAGGTGCGCATGGTAGTGCGCGTCGCCCGACAGGGGCAGCACCTCTACCGAACAGAGGGGGGCATCGGCCTTGATGCGGGCCATCAGGCGCGGCAGGAAGAGCGGGTCGAGATAGTCGCTGGCGGCGATGCGGAACGTGCGCGTGTCAGTGCGCGGATCGAAGCCGCGGGCGTCGGAAAAGAGCGCCTCGGCCGAGCGCAGGATGACGCCGGCCGGCCCCACCATGCGCAGCGCCGCGTCGGTGGGCTGCATGCCGGCGCCCGAGCGCACCAGCAGCGGATCGCCCGCCAGCCCGCGCAGCCGGCGCAGCGCAGCCGACACCGCCGGCTGGTGCATGCCCAGCCTGACGGCGGCCTTGGAAACGCTGCGTTCGGTTAGCACGGTATGCAACACCCTGATGAGATGGAGGTCGATCTTGTCGAAGAGGGCTTGGTCTCGCATACCGGGTGCTGCATTCCTGTCATACGGGGGCGCGTATGCCGCTGCGCAACAACTGCAGCAGCATGGCGTAGTCAGGCGCGCCGGGCGGCAGGCTGCCGCCGAGATGGCTTTTTCGGGGGTGACGGCAACTGTACACCGCAGGCTGCCGCTCCCGATTGCGCTTTCCACGGTGGCGCCGCCGCGCGGCACGCCCTATGCTTTGATGCCAGACCTCACGACCGAAGAAGAATCCAGCCCGTGCCACACCGGCGCGCCTGCGGCCTCCTCACCACGCATGACCAAGACACCCACCCGCCCTCTTCGCTTCATCCGCCGCGGCCAGCCCCAGGTGCTGCACGGCGTGCCGCCCGACCGCACCCTGCTGGAAGTGCTGCGCGAAGACCTGTGCGCCACCGGCACCAAGGAAGGCTGCGGCGAAGGCGACTGCGGCGCCTGCACCGTGGTGCTGGGCGAAGCGCGCGGCGGCCAGGTGCATTACCAGGCCGTCAACAGCTGCATCCGCCTGGCGCATTCCATCGACGGCATGGCGCTCTGGACGGTCGAGGATCTGGCGCAAGACCCGCTGATCCAGCCGGCCGCCACCGAATCCGGCAACGCGCAGCCGGACGACCAACCCATGCTGCACCCCGCGCAGGAGGCCATGGTGGAGTGCCACGGCTCGCAATGCGGCTTCTGCACGCCAGGCTTCGTGATGAGCCTCTTCGGCATGTACCAGAACCACGTCTGCCACGGCAGCGGCATCGACCGCGCGCTGGCGGCCGAGGCGCTTTCGGGCAACCTCTGCCGCTGCACCGGCTACCGCCCCATCCTCGACGCCGCCGAGCGCATGCAGCAGTTGCCGCCCATGCGGGTGGACGAAACCGTGCTGCTACAGGAACTGGAGCACATCGCCTTCGAGGGCAAAGGGATGCAGGCCGATGCGGCCTACATCGCCCCGATCACGCTCGAACACCTGCTCGCCGCCCGCGCCGCCCACCCCGGCGCCCAGGTGGTGGCCGGCGCGACCGACGTAGGCCTCTGGATCACCAAGCAGCACCGCCGCTTCGCCCAGTTCCTGGACGTGACCCGCGCCGCGCCGCTGCGCCGCATCGACGAGGCCGGCGGCATGCTGCGCATCGGCGCCGCGGCGTCCCTCACCGACGCCTTCGCCGCGCTGCGCGCCCGCTGGCCGCAGCTGCACCGCTTTGCCGCGCGCTTCGCCGGGCTGCCGGTGCGCAATTCGGGCACCCTGGGCGGCAACGTCGCCAACGGCTCGCCCATCGGCGACTCCATGCCGCTCTTGATCGCGCTGGGCGCCCAGGTGGTGCTGGCCCGCGTGGGCGGCGAGCGCACGCTGCCGCTCGAAGACCTCTACACCGGCTACCGCCAGAACGTGATGGCGGCCGACGAGCTGCTGGTACGCATCGACGTGCCCCTGCCCGAGCCCACCGGCCGGCTCGCGGCCTACAAGGTCTCCAAGCGCTTCGACGACGACATCTCCGCCGTGTGCCTGGCCCTGCATCTGCACATCGAGAGCGGGCAGATTCAATCGGCCCGCATCGGCGCAGGCGGCGTGGCGGCCACGCCGGCCCGGGCGCGCAAGACCGAGGCCGCCCTCGCCGGCCAGCCCTGGTCGGCCGCCACGCTACGGCAGGCCGCCGGCGTGCTGCAGGCAGAGTTCTCGCCCATCTCCGACATGCGCGCCAGCGGCGCCTACCGCCGCGCCGTGCTGGGCGCGCTGCTGGAACGCTGCTGGCTGGAAAGCCCCGAAGCCCGGGCGGAAGGCGGAGGTGGCGATGCGCAGCCCATCTCGCTGGACCAGTTGCGGGGCCCGCTCTGCGGCCCGGCCTCCACGCAGGCGGAGGTGACGGCATGAACACCCACGCCACCCCCATCAGCCGCGACGCAGACGGTGCGCCCGAAGCCGCCTGCGCCGACGCGCACGGAGCTGCCGGCGCCGACACCCCGGCCCGCAGCGCGCCGGCTCACGAGCACGCCATGGGCCGCTCGCACCCGCACGAAAGCGCCCGCGCCCAGGTCGCGGGCCTGGCGCACTACATCGACGACCTGCCCGAACTCAAGGGCACGCTCTACGCTGCCCCCATCCTCTCGCCCGTGGCGCACGGGCGGCTGAACGCGGTGTACCCCGAAGCGGCGCTGTCTCTGCCCGGCGTGCGCGGCGTGGTACTGGCCGCCGACGTGCCGGGCGACAAGCTGCTGGCCGCCTTCGCGCACGACGAGCCCGTCTTCGCTTTCGACACGGTGCAACACGTGGGCCAGGTGGTGGGCCTGGTGGTGGCCGAATCGGTGATGCTGGCGCGCCGCGCGGCGCGGCTGGTGACGCTGGACATCACGCCCGTGCCCGCCGTGCTCACCGTGCAGGCCGCCATGGCCGCGCAGAGCTACGTGCTGCCGCCCGTCTTCGTGCGCCGCGGCGATGCCGGGGCCGCACTGGCCCGCGCCCCCCACCGCCTGCGGGGCGCGTTCGAAGTCGGAGGGCAGGAACACTTCTACCTGGAAGGCCAGATCGCCTACGCCGTGCCGCTGGAGCAGCGGCAGTGGGCCATCTACTCCAGCACCCAGCACCCCGGCGAGGTGCAGCACTGGGTGGCCCACGCGCTGGGCCTGGACAACCACGCCGTGCGCGTGGAATGCCGGCGCTTGGGCGGCGGCTTCGGCGGCAAGGAAACCCAGGCCGGCCACCTGGCCGTGTGGGCCGCCGTGGCCGCGCACAAACTGGGCCGCCCGGTCAAGCTGCGGCTGGACCGCGACGACGACTTCATGGTCACCGGCAAGCGCCACCCCTTCGCCTATGAGTACGAGGTGGGCTATGGCGACGACGGCCGCATCCAGGGCCTGAAGCTGCAGATGGCCGCCAATTGCGGCTTCTCGGCCGACCTCTCCGGCCCCGTCGCGGACCGCGCGGTATTCCACAGCGACAACGCCTACTTCCTCGAAGACGTGGAGATCGCGTCCTACCGCTGCAAGACGAACACGCAGAGCCACACGGCTTTCCGCGGCTTCGGCGGGCCACAGGGCGTGATCGCCATCGAAGCCATCCTGGGCGACATCGCCCGCGCCCTGGGCCGCGACGCGCTAGATGTGCGCCTGGCCAACCTCTACGGCACCACCGATCGCAACGTCACCCACTACCAGATGCCGGTGGAAGACAACATCCTGCCCAAGCTGCTACCAAAATTGGAGCATTCAGCCCAATACCGGCAAAGGCAGGCGGCGATTTCGGCCTGGAACGCGGGCAGCCCGGTGCTCAAGCGCGGCCTGGCCATCACGCCGGTCAAGTTCGGCATCAGCTTCACCGCGACGCTGTTCAACCAGGCCGGTGCGCTGGTCCACGTATATACCGACGGCAGCGTGCAGGTGAACCACGGCGGCACGGAAATGGGCCAGGGCCTGCACACCAAGGTGGCGCAGATCGTGGCCGACGAGCTGGGCGTGCCCCTGGAGCGCGTGCTGGTCACCGCCAGCGACACGGCCAAGGTGCCCAACGCCAGCGCCACGGCCGCCTCCAGCGGCACCGACCTGAACGGACGCGCCGCGCAGTTCGCCGCGCGCCACGTGCGCGACAACCTGGCGGCCTTCGTCTGCGGGCTCGACGGCTGCGGTGCGGGCTCGATCCGCTTCGAGGGCGGGCGCGTGATCTCCCCCACCAACGAGCGGGCCTGGAAAGACGTGGTGCAGGCCGCCTACGCCAACCGCATCCAGCTCTGGAGCGACGGGTTCTACCGCACGCCCAAGATCCACTACGACAAGACCACACTGACCGGCCGTCCCTTCTACTACTTCGCCTACGGCGCGGCCTGCACCGAAGTCGCCATCGACACGCTCACGGGCGAGTCGCGTGTGCTGGCGGTGGACATCCTCCATGACGTGGGCCGCAGCATCAACCCGGCCATCGACATCGGCCAGATCGAGGGCGGCTTCGTGCAGGGCATGGGCTGGCTCACCACCGAAGAGCTGGTCTGGAACGCCGAAGGCAAGCTCGCCACCCACGCGCCCAGCACCTACAAGATTCCGGCCACAGGCGACGTGCCGGCGCACTTCAAGGTCCAGCTTTGGCACGAAGCCAACCGCGAAGACAACGTGGGCGGCAGCAAGGCCGTGGGCGAACCGCCCTTCATGCTGGCCATCAGCGTCTACGAGGCGCTGCGCAACGCCGTGGCGGCCGCGCGGCCCACCGGCGAAGAGGCCACCCGCGTGCGCCTGCAAGCGCCGGCCACGGCCGAGCAGGTGCTGCGGTCGCTGGGCAGGCTGGGCTAGCCCGGCGGCTCAGCCCCGCGCCGGCTGGCCCCAGACCTGGTTGCGCCCGCGCCGCTTGGCCTCGTAGCAGGCCATGTCGGCCGCGCGCAGCAGCTGGGTCACCTGGTCATCGCCGGCCGTGCCGGCCTCCCGAGCCACCAGGCCCACGCTGGCGCTGACGAAGAAGCTGCGCCCCGCATACCATGGCTCCCAGACCGCGATGGCCGTGCGAATCAGCTCCGCGATCTCATGCCCCCGCGCCCGGGAGCAGGCGGGCAGCACCACGGCGAACTCGTCGCCACCCAGCCGAGCCGCCCAGCCCACGTGTCGCGCCTGTTCTTCGATAAGCCGCGCCACGTGCCGCAGCACTGCGTCGCCCGCGTCATGCCCGGCCTGGTCGTTGACCACCGTGAAATGGTCCAGGTCCAGGAACAGCACGACCAATGGATCCAGGTCGGCGCCTTCCTGGCGGGCCGCGGCCACCGGCGTCTCCACGCCGGCCTGCAGCGGCAACTGAGCGCCCATCAACTCGCCCAGCCGTTCGAGGAAAGCCTCGCGGTTGAGCAATCCCGTGAGCGGATCATGCCCCGCCACCCAGCCGCGCAGCTGGCGCGAGCCGCGCTCGGCCGTGATGTCTTCCAGCATCCAGACGGTGCCGACGGCCTGCGCCTGCGCCGCCGTTCCCGCCGGACGGTGTGCCAGCACCCGCGCCCAGACGGGGCTGCCGTCCTTGCGCAGAAAACGCACGTCGCCGTCAAAGCACCCGTGCGCAGCGAAGGCCTCGCGCACCCGCTGCAGCCACTGGGCGTAATCGGCGGGGCCGGCATGCAGGGCCACGGCCGGCAGGCCGTGCAGCTCGGCGGGCGCGTAGCCCAGCATGCGGGCGGCATGCACGCCGGCCACGTCCAGCACGTCACCGTGCGCGATGACGATGCCCACCGGCGCATGTGCCAGCACCGCCTCCAGGCGCGCAGCGGTCACGGCCGCGTCGCGGCGGTCCTGCCAGCGCTGGGACTCCATCTGGGTGCAGACGCGCACCAGGGCATCGACCTCACCGCGCGAGCGCGGCCAGACCCGGGCGGCCGCGCCCCGTCCGCCACCACCGGCCCCGTCCTGGTTTGCCACATGCGCGTTCAGCATGCGCTGCGCGCAGTGGCTCAGCTGCGACAGGGGCCGCGCCATCCACAGCATGGCCAAGCCCGACAAGAAGGCGATCGCCAGCACGCCGCCGCCCGCCTTCCACCACGCGCCTCGCAGCACGCCCTCGTCGGGCGCGGCCAGCATGCCCGCGTCGCTCACCCGGGCCACCATCCACTGGGGCAGCGGCACGCCCGCCAGACTGACGACGTGGCCCGACTCGCGGTCGGTGAAGGCCCGCCCCGTCAGGGGTTGCTCCAGGCGCTGCCAACGCGCATAGGCCTGCGCCAGGCCGGGCTCGTCGCGCACATGGCCCAGCACGCGTTCGCGCTGCGGGTGCGACAGGATCACGCCGTCGCGCGTGAAGACAATGAGCCGCGAATCATCGCGGGCCGGCATGGCCATGGACTGCGGCAGCAGGCCCTGGGACTGCAGCCGCAGCACGCCGGCCAGCGCGCCGGTGACGGCACCTTCGCCCCGGCGCAGCGGCATGGTGAACATCACGCGCGCATCGCCCGGTGTGCTGCCGATCAGGTCAGACACCAGTGGCCGGCCGTCCACCAGGGTGCGTACCAGGTAATCGCGCTCGGCCGGGTCCAGCGCCGAGGCCTCCTGGAGCCGGCCGGACTGCAGGTTCACGCTGAGCTGGCCGTCCTTGCGAGCGATCTGCATCGCATCGAAGAAGCGCGCCGCCGGCAGACCCTGGCGCACCAGCCCTTCCAGCGTTGCAGGCGCATCGAGCAGGCCCGGCGCGATGCCTTCGGCCACCGTGCCCAGCACGCGCTGGCTCTGCTCGATCTTGCTGGCCAGCAGGCGCGCCACGGTCTCGACCTCTTCGTTCTGCTGGTGCACCAGGCGCTGCAGCGCCGCCTGGCTGGCGGACTGCGATACGACCCAGGCCGCGACGCCGCCCGCCACCAGGACGGCCAGCACCGCCAGCGCGACCAGCTTGGCGATCAGCGCACCGGGCAGCAGCCCGCTGGGGCTATCGTCCGGAGCCATGTCGAACGAGTCTTCATGGAAGAACCCGGCCATGCCGGCCGGGCGGGTGGCTGGCGCCGCCGCGGCCGCTGGCGGTGTCATGCCTGGCCCCCGGAGGGGCCGGCATCGACGGGCGCGAACGGTGGGGCGCAGGACATGGGGGGCGAGAATGGGCTGATGCGCGGCGGAGGGAGTTCCGCCGGCTTCATTGCAATATACGCAGCGCACCCCGGCGCCCGGGTGCGGGGCAACCCTCAAGAATCCGCCAGGAAAACCCTGACCCGCCAGCCCATGGCGCCGACCGCGCGGTCAGCCTGGCATCAGCAGCCGGCTACCTGCTGCAAGGCACCGGGCTGGGGCAGGTTCAGCACGTTGCCGGTGCCTGCGATGAGGCCGTGCTCGCGCAGATGGCGCAGCACCCGCGAAAGGGTTTCCGGCGCGATGCCCAACTGCGCGGCGATGAGGCGCTTGCGCAGATGCAAAGTGACGCGCAGGGCGCCGTCGTCGCAAGGCTGCGCGTGCTGCAGCAGCCACTGAGCGCAGCGAGCCTCTGCGTCCTGCGCCAGCCGGCTCACGGCCAACTCGGTCTGCCGGAAGTAGCCCTCGGCCAAGCTGCGAACCAGGTTCTGAGCGTCCGAGGACAAGGCCCTCACGCTGCGTTGGAACGCCTCGATCGGCACGCTGCGCAGCTGCACGCGCGTGTCCGCGACCATGTCCACCACGCAGGGCTGGCCCACCAGCGCGCAGGCCGCATCCAGCCAGGCCGGCCCCTCCACCACGCCGAGCTGGTGGCGCAGCAGGCCGTCCTCGCGCAGGCCCAGCAGCACGCGGCCGCTGTCCAGATGCAGCACGCACGCAGGCCGCTGGTGGCGCTGGCGCAGCAGTTCGCCGGCGGCCGCCACCTCCACGCCATCGAAGGGTCCAAAGAAATGATCGGGAGACATGGTGCCGACTGTGCAGGCGCGCCTCGCAGCCCGTGTTGAGCGAGGTCAAAGCCGCTGCAGTCCGTGCCTCTAAGGCGTCGCACCCGAACCGGCTCTCCACGCGTCCCGGCGGGTGCGGCCTTCGGGAGTCGTAAAACAGACACATGCGGCACGGAGTTTGCTTTCGAGCATTGCAATTGGATACGTCTTCGCATCCAATCCGGGAGCCGCCGCCAGCCCTTGGCCGAGCGGCGCGAAATCCACGACCTCCGGGCCGACCGCTTCGGCCCCTTCACCACCTGCAGGAAGAACCCATGAAAAAAACCCTGATCGCCGTCGGCGCTGCTCTCGTGTGCGGCGCAGCCGCCCATGCGCAAAGCACTGTCACGCTGACCGGCCTGAGCGACATCTACGTCGGCTCGATGAAGATGGCTGGCGATGCCGGCCGACGCTCCGTGGTGGACAGCGGCGGCATGACGACTTCGTGGTTCGGCTTCAAGGGCACGGAAGACCTGGGCGGCGGCCTGAAGGCCAACTTCCAGCTGACCTCGTTCATCAAGATGGACACGGGCACGCAGGGCCGCTTCCAGAACGACACCTTCTTCTCGCGCGACGCCAACGTCAGCCTGTCGGGCGGCTTCGGCTCGGTGCTGCTGGGCCGCTGGATGGCACCCAACTTCCTGCCCTCCGTGATCGGCAACCCCTTCGGCGATTCGTTCACCTTCTCGCCCCTGATCCTGCACAAGGACGTGCCGCTGTTCAACGGCTCCGGCTGGCGCGCCATGACGCCCGCTGACACCGGCTGGTCCAACCAGATCGCCTACACCACGCCGACGTTCAACGGCCTGTCCGCCAACGTCCAGTACCAGTTCGGCGAGCAGCCCGGCCAGGGCGGCAAGAACAACTACGGCGCCAACTTCTTCTACTTCGGCGGCCCGCTGACCCTGACCGGCTTCTACGAGAACGCCGACGTGACCAACCCCGCCGCCACCACGCTGCTGCCCAACAACCAGAAGTACTGGATGCTGCTGGGCGCCTACGATTTCGGCATGGTCAAGCCCTACCTGAGCTACGGCGAGAAGAAGATCGCCGACGCCGCGAGCACCAAGGGCAAGACTCTGCAGGTGGGCGCCTCCGCGCCTGTCGGCAGCACCGGCAAGCTGCTGGCCGAATGGGTCAAGACCGAGTGGTCCACGCCCGACGTGAACCGCAAGACCTTCACCATCGGCTACGACCACTTCCTGTCCAAGCGCACCGACCTCTACGCCGTGGTCATGAACGACAAGATCACCAACCAGACCAGCGGCACCAGCCTGGGCCTGGGCATCCGCCACCGCTTCTGATGGCGCGGGCAGCCCCTTGGCTGCCTCTCTCTGCAAAAAGGCACGCCGGATCGCTCCGGCGTGCCTTTTTTCATGAATTTCTGCGGCGCAGCGCGCACGCAGACTGCGCCATGCGCTATTCAATCAATAGCGCGCGGAAGTCGTTCACGTTGGTATGGGTGGGCCCGGTGACCAGCAGATCCCCCAGCGCGGCGAAGTAGCCGTAGGCGTCGTTGCGGTCCAGGTGGTCGGCCACGCGGCGCTCGGCCGCGGCGGCGCGCGCCAGCGTGTCGGGCGTGACAAAGGCGCCGGCGTTGTCCTCCACGCCGTCGATGCCGTCGGTGTCGGCCGCCAGCGCCCACACGCCCGGCTGGCCCTGCAGCGCCTGCGCCAGGCCCAGGCAGAACTCCCCGGCACGCCCGCCCCGGCCGCGTTCGGCGCCGTCGCGGCGCGGGCGCACGGTGACGGTGGTCTCCCCACCGCTCAGGATGATGCAGGGCCGCGCGAAGGGCTCGCCATGCAGCGCCACAGCGCGCGCCAGCGCGGCATGCACGCGGCCCACGTCGCGCGATTCGCCTTCCATTTCATCGCTCAGGATGTGCGCCGTCCAGCCGGCCTCGCGCGCCGCCCGGGCCGCTGCCTGCAGCGACTGCCGGGGCGTGGCGATCAGCTGCACGCTATGGCCGGCGAAAAGCGCATCGCCGGGCTTCGGCGTTTCGAGTGCGCCGCTTTCCAGCCGCTCTCGCACGGCCTCTGGCACGTCGATGCGGTAGCGGCGCAGGATGTCCAGCGCATCGGCGCAGGTGCCGGCATCGGCCACCGTGGGGCCGCTGGCGATCACCGAAACGTCGTCGCCTGGGACGTCGCTGATGGCCAGGGTCACGACCCGCGCTGGCGCGCACGCTGCCGCCAGCCGCCCGCCCTTGATGCGCGAGAGATGCTTGCGCACGCAGTTCATTTCGGCGATGCCGGCGCCGCTGTCGAGCAGCGCCTGGTGGATGCGCTGCTTGTCCGCAAGGCTCAGGCCTTCGGCCGGCAGCGTCAGCAGCGAGGAGCCGCCTCCCGAGATCAGGCAGAGCACCAGATCCTGCGGCGTCAGGCCCTGCACCAGCGTGAGCATGCGCTCCGCCGCCTGCAGCCCGGCCGCGTCAGGCACCGGGTGGGCCGCCTCCACCAGCTCGATGCGCTCCGGCAGTCCGGCCGGGCGCGGCGGCACATGGCCGTAGCGCGTCACCACCAATCCCGAAAGGGGCGCATCCGCCGGCCAGAGCGCTTCCACGGCCTGCGCCATGGCGCCGCCGGCCTTGCCTGCACCGATCACCACCGTGCGCCCGCCGGGCGGCGGCGCGGGCAGATGCGCGCCGAGCGTGTGCAGCGGCTGTGCGCTGCGCACGGCGGCCTCATAGAGCGAGCGCAGCAGATCGCGTTGCGGCGCCGGGAGGGCGCTGGTGGCATCGGTGGCGAGAGCCGCGGCAAGTGGCGGGCGGGCGTCGGCAGGGAGCATGTCAGGCATGGCGCGATTGTGCAGTGCCGCGCTGTGGAATGTGGCCGGACGCCCTCCGGGCGAGCACGCGATGTCACGCGTTCGTCATCGCAAAGACTTATGGTTGGCACTTCCCTTTGCGGCGGCAGCACCATGGACCTCTTCGCGCTGGAGCGGCACGGCGCCGCCCTGGATTTTCTATCCCCCGCAGCGCGGCAAGGCTGCGGCCCCCTCGCACAGCTGATGCGCCGCGGCCTGCTGCATTGCGTCTTCCAGCCGCTGGCCGATCTGCGGGAAGGAACCATCTATGCACACGAAGCCCTGATACGCGGCCCCGAGGGCAGCGCACTGCATCGCCCCGACGCGCTGCTGCAGTGCGCCCGCGAAGAAGGACTGCTGCAGGATTTCGAAATGCTCTGCGTGGTCGTCGCGCTGCAGCAGTGGGGCCGCCAGGGCAGCGCGGGCCGGCTCTTCCTGAACATCAGCGCCGATACCCTGGTGCGTGCCGTGACCCTTTGCGGCGAAGGCCTGCTGGGCAGCAAGGTGCGCAGCCTGGGCGTGGCGGCGCGCATGCTGGTGATCGAGATCACCGAGCACGAACGCGTCTCCGACATGCCCGGACTGCTTCACGCGCTGCGTGCCGTGCACGCCTGCGGGGCCCGGCTGGCGCTGGACGACTTCGGGGACGGCCATTCGAGCCTGCGCCTCTGGGCCGAGGTGAAGCCTGACTTCGTGAAGATCGACAAGTACTTCGTGCGCGACATCGCAGTCCATCCCGAGAAGCTGCAGATGCTGCAGGCCATCAAGGGCATTGCCGAGGTGTTCGGCACCACGCTCGTGGCAGAGGGCATCGAAACCGACGAAGACCTGCGCGCGCTGCGCGACCTGGACATCCCCTACGGCCAGGGCTACCTGCTGGGCCGCCCGGCCCAGGCACCGCGGGCGCTCATCGAAGAGGCTGCGCACCGGACGCTGCACGACCGCCGTGTGGCCGTGCTGCCGCACCAGACGCACGCTGCGCGGCCGGGCATCCTGCGCAACCTGCTGGTGGTGCATGCGCCCACCGTCACGCCCGACACGCACAACGACGAGGTGGCCCGCCTCTTCAGCAACCATACCGAACTGCACGCGCTGGCGGTGCTGGAGGGCACCCGCCCCGTGGCGCTCATCAACCGCCAGCAGTTCATGAACCACTACGCCACGCTCTACTTCCGCGAAGTGCACGGCCGCAAGCCCTGCGGCACCATCGCCAACCACGCGCCCCGCGTGGTCGAGCTGGACTGCGACGTGGACCAGCTGGTGGGCATCCTCACGTCGCAGGACCAGCGCTACCTGAACGACGGCTTCGTCGTGACCGACAACGGGCGCTACGTGGGCCTGGGCACGGGCGACCAACTGGTGCGCAGCGTGACAGAGGCGCGCATCGAGGCCGCACGCCACGCCAACCCGCTCACTTTCCTTCCCGGCAACATTCCCACCAGCCTGCACATGCAGCGCCTGCTGGACGGCGGCGCCGAGTTCGTCGCCTGCTATGCCGACCTGAACCACTTCAAGCCGTTCAACGACCACTACGGCTACTGGCGCGGCGACCAGATGATCCGCCTGCTGGCGCGGCTGGCCATGTCGCACTGCGATGCGCAGCGCGACTTCGTCGGCCATGTGGGCGGCGACGATTTCATGCTGCTCTTCCAGAGCGTCAACTGGCTGCAGCGCTGCCGCGACCTGCTGGCCGACTTCAACCGCCAGTCGCGCGAACTCTTCGACGCCGAAGCACGCAACGCGGGCGGCATCTGGGCAGAAGACCGCCATGGCGTCAAACGCTTTTTCCACTGCACCACGCTGTCCATCGGCGCGGTGCGTATCGCGCCGGGCCATGTGCAGCATGCCGAGGAGGTCGCCAACCTCGCGGCACTGGCCAAGCACGAAGCCAAGCTCTCGGCCAGCGGCATCGTGTGCCTGCCGGCCTCTGCCATGCAGGCCGGCCGCCAACTCTGGACCGAGGCACCGCCCCCCGCTGCACCGGCTCTCGCCGCCCTGCCCCACGGCACCACCCAGGGCTTGGCAGCCTGAGAACGTGCGCAAGGCCGCTGCGGGGATCGCGTTGCAGTGCCATCGCGATCCCGAAAAGACCGTGAAGACGTTCGGAGGGACACGCGAAGGAGTCTGCGGCGGGAGCCACCTAAAATCGGCCAGTGAACGCCCCATTGCCCCTGCCCCGCCGCCCCATCCGTGACCTGCCCGACGAGCTGATCAGCCAGATCGCCGCAGGTGAAGTGGTCGAGCGCCCCGCTTCAGCCGTGCGCGAGCTGGTGGACAACGCGCTCGATGCCGGCGCCCGCCAGATCACCGTGCGCCTGCTGGCCGGCGGCGTGCGCCTGATCGCGGTGGAGGACGACGGCGGCGGCATTCCGCAGGAAGAATTGCCCGTCGCCCTGCGCCGCCACGCCACCAGCAAGATCACCAACCTGCACGACCTGGAATCGGTCGCCACCATGGGCTTCCGGGGCGAGGCGCTGGCCGCCATCGCCTCGGTGTCGGAAATGGCCCTGCTCTCGCGCACAGCGCAGCAGGCCAGCGCCTTCCTGCTCGATGCGCGCAGCGGCGAGCTGCGGCCGGCCGCGCGCAGCGTGGGAACCACGGTCGAGGTCAAGGAACTCTTCTTCTCCACACCCGCGCGGCGCAAGTTCCTCAAGACCGACGCCACCGAGCTGGCCCACTGCGTCGAAGCCGTGCGCCGCCATGCGCTGGCGCGGCCCGACGTGGGCTTCGCCATCTGGCACGAAGGCAAGCTGGTGGAGCAGTGGCGCGCCACGCTGGCCGCCACGGCCGATGCGGATGACGCCGACGCACTGCAGCAGGCCCTGGCCCGCCGCCTGGCCGACGTGCTGGGCGAAGAGTTCCTCACCGAATCGGTGCCGGTGCGCCACCGCGTGGGCGCGGTCACCGTCACCGGCCGTGCGGGCCTGCCGGATGCGGCGCGCTCTCGGGCCGACCAGCAGTTCTGCTACGTCAACGGCCGCTTCGTGCGTGACAAGGTGCTCACGCACGCGGCCCGCAGCGCCTACGAAGACGTGCTGCACGGCCAGAAGCAGCCGGTGTATGCGCTGTATGTCGAAATCGACCCGCTGCGCGTCGATGTGAACGTCCACCCGACCAAGATCGAAGTCCGCTTCCGCGACAGCCGCGAAGTGCATCAGGCCGTGCGCCACGCGGTCGAGAACGCCCTGGCCGCACCGCGCGCCCAGGCGCTGGCACAGGCAGCCGCAGCGGCCGGCGCCTCTGCCGGCGACGCAGCGCCGGCCGCTGGCCTGGGCGTCGGCGTGCCGACGTTTTCAGTGCCGAATCGCCCCGCAGCGCCCTATCCGCAAGCGCAGAGCGCTATCCAATTCGATGAACGACCGGGTCACAAGGTGTCCGACCTGCAGGCACTCTGGGGCACGCCCTCGCCAGCGCCCGCAGCCTTCGGTACCGGCCTCGCGCCGCAACCGAGCTTCATGCCAGCAGCCGCCGCGACCCTGACCGACCCCGCGGCCCCATCCGGCGCCGAGCCGCCCGCCACGCCGCCCGCGCTGGCCTGGGGCACGGCCGCCGCACCGGCCCCTGCCGAGCGGGAACAGACACCCGCCGCCGAGGCCCCCACCTGGCCACTGGGCCGCGCCGTCGCACAAATCCACGGCGTCTATATCCTGGCCGAGAACGCCCAGGGACTGATCGTGGTGGACATGCACGCCGCGCACGAACGCATCGTCTATGAACGCCTCAAGGCCCAGGTGGACAGCGCTGCGCGCATCGCCAGCCAGCCGCTGCTGATCCCGGCCACCTTCGCCGCCACGCCTGAAGAAGTCGCCACCGCAGAAGCCCAGGCCGAAACGCTGGAAATGCTGGGCCTGGAGATTTCGCCCTTCTCGCCGCGCACCCTGGCCGTGCGCGCCGTGCCCACCACGCTGGCGCAGGGCAACCCGGTGGAGCTGGCGCGCAGCGTGCTGGCCGAACTGGCCGCGCACGACGCCAGCACCGTGGTGCAGCGCGCGCGCAATGAGATCCTGGGCACCATGGCCTGCCACGGCGCGGTGCGCGCCAACCGGCGGCTCACCATCGACGAGATGAACGCGCTGCTGCGGCAGATGGAAACCACCGACCGCTCCGACCAGTGCAACCACGGCCGGCCCACCTGGCGGCAGCTCAGCATGAAGGAGCTGGACGCGCTCTTCCTGCGCGGCCGGTGAGCGGCGGATAGGCAGGCCCGGCTCAGCAGGCGTGCCATGCCGGGCCCGGCGCTCCTCAGTCGTCGCGGGCCGCCTTGGCCTGATCGGGAAAATCCGAAAACACGCCGTCCACGCCCAGCGCAAAGAAGCGGCGGTATTCGGCTTTGGGATCGCCACGGTAGTCCGAGGCCAGCCGCTTGCCTTCGCTGCGGAAGGTGTAGGGGTGCACGAAGAGGCCCGCATCGTGCGCGTTCGCCACCACCTGCGTGGGCGCCATCAGCACGCGGTCGCTTTCGTCGATGCGGCCGTCGCCGTTGAGGTCGTCGGGCTTGCCGTCGCGGTTGTCGTCCAGCAGGCGCGTCGGGATCAGGTAGGGCTTCCACGGCCCGATGCCATCGGCATAGGTCTTCACCTCCTTCAGGCCCGCGGGCGTGAGCAAGCTCGCGAAGGTGCGGCTGTCGCCCGCCACGGCAAAGTCGTAGGGCTTGTCGTAGGGTGCGGTCAGGTCGATGCTGCCGTCGGGGTTGACGTCATTGGCATCCACCAGCTGCACCAGCCGCAGCTGCGTCTTGCTGCGCAGGTACTTGAGGTTGGACACCTCGAACGACTGCAGGATCACGGGCGAATCCTTGGCCGTGTAGCCGTATTGCGCAAGCGTGGCCAGCAGGCGGTCTTCGAGCGGCAGGCCCAGGCGGGCGTGGTAGGTGGGGTGCTTGGTCTCGGCATAGACGCCCACCGTGCGGCCCCGGCGCTGGCCTTCGCTGCGGGCCAGATCCAGCACTTCGTTTAGCGTGGGGATCTGGAAGCGGCCGTTGAACGACTGGTCGCGCTCGGCCAGGGGCTGCACGGCGCGCAGGGTTTTGATCTCGGCCAGCGTGAAGTCGGAGGCGAACCAGCCCTCCTCCGTCACGCCATCGACCACCTTCTTGGTCTTACGGCTGGCAAATTCCGGGCGGGTGGACACGTCGGTCGTGCCGGTGATGTTGGGCTCGTGGCGGGCGATGAGCACGCCGTCCCGGGTGGAGACCAGATCGGGCTCGATGAAGTCGGCGCCCATCTCGATGCCGCGACGGTAGCCCTCCAGCGTGTGATCGGGCAGGTAGCCCGCAGCGCCGCGGTGGCCGATCACCAGGGCCTTGCGGCCTTCGAGGGTGGGTGCCCCATCGTTGCCGCCGCATCCGGCGAGCGCCGCGGCAGCAGCCAGGGCCGCCAGGGCGGCGGAAGAACTCAACTTCGCGGTCAATTGCATGGAGATCGCCTTTCTTGATGCTGTCCGAGGGACGCCGCAGGCGCGTTCACCATCACGGACTCCCTCGCACTCTGCGGGGATTCGATGACGGACGCAAGACAGGCGCACACCAATTCGGTGCATCGGATCGCACCAATATTGCACATCACATCGCCAACGGGGTTTCAACATGGTGCATGAGCCCCCGCAAATACCGACGCACAATCCAGGGGCTCCTTTTCCGCACCTCAACCCCATGACCCTGCACTACCTGGAATTCGACTACAGCGAAGACGATGACGGCATCGCCAACTGGGATGCCATCGCCCATGTGCCGAGTGCCCAGGTGCCCGCATGGGAGTCGGAGGTGGTTGCGGTGCTGGCCTGGGCCCACGCCGAGTTTCCGGGTCAGCAAGGGGCCTGGGAAGACGGGGGCACCTGGGACTTCGACCTGCAGCACGAGCCCGGCGACGGCAGCGCGCTGCAGCCGCTGCACTACGACGCCGCATCGCGCCGGCTGCTGCCGGCTGTGGGCGGCTCGCCCGGGAAGCGGCACTCGCTCACCTTCTCCCTGAGCGGCACACAGTCCTTCGCCGAGGCTTTCCGGCAGCGATTCAGCCCGGACTGACATGTTCCGCGCTGCGGTCATGGCACCCGCTGCAGGCTGCGGGCGACGGCGGCCGCAGCGAGCCCGCACGGCCGCGATGACGCTATACATTCAATAGCACGAGGCGCTTTATCAGTCAGCGCTCAAAGCCATTGCGGGGTGACATCCGCCGGCGGAACGGCGCCCCCGTCCACCCACCCGCCTACACTGGCCCCATGCCATCCGCCACCACCCCGCTGCCATCCGCCCCACCCCGCGCCCTGGCAGGCCTGCTGCCCTTTCTGCGCCCCTACGCGGGCCGCATCGCGCTGGCACTGGTGTTCCTGCTGCTGGCGGCGCTGGCCACGCTGGCGTTTCCGCTGGCGCTGCGGCAACTGATCGACCAGGGCCTGCTCACGCCCGACCGGGGCGGGCAGGTGCTGGCGCTGCGCGAGCACTTCGCGGCGCTGTTCGGCGTGGCGATGGCGCTGGGCGTGTTCTCGTCGGCGCGCTTTTACATGGTGAGCTGGCTGGGCGAGCGCGTGACGGCCGATCTGCGCAACGCCGTCTATGCCCATGTGCTGCGGCAGAACCCCGAATTCTTCGAGACCACGCAGACCGGCGAGGTGCTCTCGCGCCTGACGGTGGACACCACGCTGGTGCAGACCGTCGTCGGCTCGTCGCTCTCCATGGGCCTGCGCAATGCCGTGCTGGCCCTGGGCGCGCTGGCCATGCTGGTGTGGACCCACCCCTACGTCATGGTGCTGGTCTTCATCGCCGTGGGTGTGGTGGTGCTACCCACGCTCTGGTTCGGGCGGCGGGTGCGCCGCCTCTCGCGCGACAGCCAGGACAGGGTGGCCGACGCCAGCGCCATCGCGGCCGAGGTGCTCAACGGCATCGCGGTGGTGCAGAGCTTCACGGCCGAAGAGCGGGAGGCCGATCGCTTCGCCGCCGCCACCGAGGCCGCCTTCAACACCGCCACGCGCCGCAGCCGCGCGCGCGCCGTGCTGGTGGCCTTCATCATCATCGCCAATGCCGCACTGCTGCTCTGGGGCCTCTACCAGGGCACGCAGGCCGTCATCGCCGGCACGCTGTCGGCCGGGCAGCTCGGCCAGACCGTGATCTACGTGATGTTTCTGGCCGGCGCGGTGGCCGTGCTGGGCGAGGTCTATGGCGACCTGCTGCGCGCCGCCGGCGCCACCGAGCGGCTGATGGAGCTGCTGGACAGCACGGTGCCCGCCGCATCGGTGCCCGCAGCCGCCCCAGCATCGACCCTGCTGGCCACGCCGGGCCAGGGAACGGCGGCGCTGGCCTTCGAGCACGTGCACTTCTCCTACCCCTCCCGGCCGGAAGTACCTGCGCTGCAGTCCTTCGACCTGGCACTGCACCCCGGCGAGACGGTGGCCCTGGTCGGCGCCAGCGGCGCCGGCAAGAGCACGGTGTTCCATCTGCTGCAGCGCTTCTACGACCTGGGCCGCAGCCCGGCCGATGCCGGCCGCATCACGCTGGCCGGCCAGGACATCCGCACCCTGTCGCTGGAGCGGCTGCGCCAGGGCATCGCCATCGTGCCGCAGGATGCGGTGATCTTCTCGACCTCGGCACGCGAGAACATCCGCTACGGGCGCCCCGCCGCCACCGATGCCGAAGTAACCGCCGCCGCCCGTGCTGCCTTCGCCCACGGCTTCATCGAAGCGCTGCCTCAGGGCTACGACACCTTCCTGGGCGAGCGCGGCGTGCGCCTCTCGGGCGGGCAGCGCCAGCGCATGGCCATCGCGCGGGCACTCTTGAAGGACGCGCCCGTGCTGCTGCTGGACGAGGCCACCAGCGCGCTGGATGCCGAGAGCGAGCGCATGGTGCAGGCGGCGCTGGAGGCCGCCATGCACCGCCCGGGCGGCAGCCGCACCACCCTGGTCATCGCCCACCGGCTGGCCACGGTGCAGAACGCGGACCGCATCGTCGTGATGGATCAGGGGCGTATCGTCGAGGAAGGCCGGCACGAAGATCTTCTGCGCCGACAAGGCGTCTATGCCCGGCTGGCGGCGCTGCAGTTCACCGGGCAAGTCCCGCACGCAACCAAGAGTTCAGGCGCCAGCACGAAAGCCCCGAGCGACTGACGGCTCAAAGCGGCGGACAAAACCCAGCGAAGGGGTTCTAGCGAGGCGCTGCACCGCAGGCAGTACGAGTAAGTAGTGCGACAAGATGCGGCAACGACACCGGACGGGATTTGTCAGCCGCTCTTACTGCAGAGTTTCCTTGGCCGCTGCGGGCAAGGCCAGCGGCAGCAGGGCCACGCCCTCTTGCAGCAGTTGTGCCGCTTCTTCGCGCGTGGCCTGGCCCCGGATGGGGCGTTCCTCGATCTCGCCGCGATGCATGTCCAGCGCCTCCTGGGCGAAGCGCGGCCCCACGTCTTCCGTACGGGCCACGATCTCACGCGAGACGCGCAGCCATGCCGCCTGCAGTTGCTGCTGCACGGCCTGCGCGTGGTGCATCTGGTCGGGCGTCAGGGCCGGAGCCTGCGCACCCAGGGGGCCTTTGGAACCCTGGCTGGACCCTGGCAACGCAGCCTGCTCGACGGCCGGCGCCCGGGCACCAAGGTTGAGCCGGGGCGCGCTCAGCCCTTTGCGGATGTCGCCGCTGCCGCAGAGCGGGCATTGCAGCAGGCCACGCTGCAGCTGCGACTGATAGTCGTCTTCGGAGGCGAACCAGCCTTCGAAAGCGTGGTCGTTCGGACAGAAAAGATCGAGAACCTTCATGGAATGCCAAAGCCGTTCAGGCCGGTGGATGGCAAGTTGCTATGGAAGTGCGGTGCTTGTCGGCCCCAGCGTGTCTATAGAGCTGCGATGCCGAACGGCAGGCCGCTTCAACCACGCCGCTTCAGCAGGTAGCGATAGACGAAACCGGGAAACGCCAGCGTCAGGAACAAGGTGGCGGTGACTGCGTAGAACTCCCAGCCCTGAGGGGCGATCTGCCCGGCGCGCTTTTCCAGCATGAGCGCCAAGCCGCCCACCAGGAAATACAGCACTACCATCTCCACCACCCGACCAATCAACGGCTTGCCACCGGCCGACGCGGCAGGGCCGACGGCGAACCAGCGATCGTTCGTAAAGGGCAGATTGGCGGCGAGCAAGGCCGCCAAGATCACCAGCCAGATGGCTCCTGTTTGGGACATGGTTTGATCCGTAAGGCCCGTACGACGCAGCGGTAGCGATGCCGCCGTTCAGGCAGGGAAGTGGGACAAGAGAAAACACTGCGAAACCGCAAGCAGCTCGTGCGCATCACGACGCACGATGGGCTGCGGACTGCCGCTACGCGAGACGAAACACCCAAAGCTCGGCCGCCCGCGACGGCAGCATACCCCCACCAGCGACAACGGGAGCCGGCCCCAAGGTACCGCACTCCCGTTCATGTGATCCAGGGCATCTGCAAAGCAGATGCCTGAGCGGCGATGATGCCCGCTCAGGTAGCCAGCGCGCGCACCACGGCGTCAGCGCACAGTGCCATCAGGCCGCCAGGCAGCAAGCCCAGCACCAGCACAAGGGCTCCATTCACCGTGAGCACCACGCGCACGTTGATCGGGGCGGAGACGCGGGCAGCGGTCAGCGGCGCGTCGAAGTACATCACCTTGACCACCCGCAGGTAGTAGAAGGCGCCGACCAGCGACATCATCACCGCGAACACGGCCAGCACCAGATGCGCGGTCTGGCCGGAAGCCACCAGGGCCTGCAGCACGGACAGCTTGGCGTAGAAGCCCACCAGCGGAGGCAGACCGGCGAACGAGAAGAGGCAGATCGACATCACGGCTGCATAGAGCGGGCTGCGCTGGTTCAGGCCGGACAGGTCGGCCACTTCCTCGCTCTCGAAGCCTTCGCGGGCCAGCAGCATGATGACGCCGAAAGCCGCCAGCGTGGTCAGCACATAGGTCACCACGTAGAACATGGCGGAGCTGTAGGCGTTCTCGACCGCGGTCGCGTCCACGTTGCCCTGGATCACGCCGGACATCAGGCCCAGCAGCACGAAGCCCATCTGCGAGATCGTGGAATAGGCCAGCATGCGCTTGAGGTTGGTCTGCATGATGGCCGCCAGGTTGCCGACCAGCAGCGAGCCGATCGCCAGCACGGCCAGCATCTGCTGCCAGTCGATGGCCAGCGGCAGCAGGCCGTCCACCAGCAGGCGGATGGTGATGGCGAAGGCCGCCAGCTTGGGCGCGCCGCCGATGACCAGCGTGACGGCCGTGGGCGCGCCTTGATAGACGTCGGGAATCCACATGTGGAAAGGCACGACACCCAGCTTGAAGGCCAGGCCGGCCACCACGAACACCAGGCCGAACACCAGCACCTGATGGCGAATCTGGCCGGAGTTCACGGCCTTGAAGACCTGGCCGATGTCCAGCGAGCCGGTCGCGCCGTAGAGCATCGACAGGCCGTACAGCAGGAAGCCGCTGGCCATGGCGCCGAGCACGAAGTACTTCATCGCGGCTTCGGTGGCGGTGGTGTGGTCGCGGCGCAGGGCCACCAGCGCGTAGCTGGAGAGCGTGAGCAGTTCCAGGCCCAGGTAGATCACCAGGAAGTTGTTGCCCGAGATCATGATGAAGATGCCCAGCAGCGCGAACATCGACAGCGTGAACAGCTCGCCGCCGCGCAGCATGCCGCGGTCGGCGGCGTAGGGCCGGCCATAGACCAGGGTGACCATCATGGCCACGGTGGCGAAGCACTTGAGCCAGTTGCCCATGGCATCGCTCACGACCATGTTGCCCCAGCCGTAGAAGGTGTTGCCGCCGCTGGCGTAGATGCCTTGCAGCACGGCCACCACGGTGAGCGTGAGCATGGTGAGCACGTAGGTGCCGGTGCGGCGGGCGCTGGAAACACCCAGGTCCACCAGCGCGATCACGCAGGCCATGACCAGAAGCACGATCTCGGGGTAGATCGCCAGCCAGCTGATGTTGTCAATCATCTCGTCTCTCTCGGTTCAGTCTGGTGGATCAATCAGTGGAGCTTGGACAGCGCCACGTGCTGGAGCAGCTGGGCCACCGACACATCCATCACGTCGGTGAACGGACGGGGGTAGATGCCCATGTACAGCACGGCGATCGCCAGCACGGCCATCACCAGGAATTCGCGGCTGCCGATGTCCTTCAGGTCGCGCACGTGGTCATTGGCCACGGGGCCCAGATAGACGCGCTTGTACATCCAGAGGGTGTAGGCCGCGCCGAAGATCAGCGCGGTGGCGGCCCCCAGGCCGATCCAGAAGTTGTGCTTGACGGCACCCAGGATCACCATCCACTCGCCGACGAAGCCAGCGGTGCCCGGCAGACCGCAGTTGGCCATGGCGAACAGCAGTGCGAAGGCGGCGAACTTGGGCATGGTGTTGACCACGCCGCCGTAGGCAGCGATCTCCCGCGAATGCACGCGGTCGTACAGCACGCCGATGGACAGGAACATGGCGCCCGACACGAAGCCGTGGGCGATCATCTGCACCAGGCCGCCGGACACGCCCAGCGGGTTGAAGATGAAGAAGCCCAGCGTGACGAAGCCCATGTGGGCGACGGACGAATAGGCCACCAGCTTCTTCATGTCCTTCTGCACCATGGCCACCAGGCCCACGTAGATCACGGCGATGAGCGACAGGGCGATCATCAGCCAGGCCCACTGGCGGGCGGCATCAGGAGCGATGGGCAGCGAGAAGCGCAGGAAACCGTAGGCACCCAGCTTCAGCATGATCGCGGCCAGCACGGCGGAGCCACCGGTAGGCGCCTCGACGTGGACGTCGGGCAGCCAGGTGTGCACGGGCCACATCGGCACCTTCACGGCGAAGGCCGCGAAGAAGGCGAAGAACAGCAGCGTCTGGGCGGTGCCCGTGAGCGGCAGCTGGTGCCAGGTGGCGATGTCGAAGCTGCCACCCGACTGGTTGTACAGGTAGATCAGCGCGATCAGCATGAGCAGCGAGCCCAGCAGCGTGTAAAGGAAGAACTTGAACGCCGCGTAGATCTTGTTCGGGCCGCCCCAGATGCCGATGATGAGATACATCGGGATCAGCGTGGCTTCGAAGAAGACGTAGAACAGCATGCCGTCCAGCGCGCTGAACACGCCGATCATCAGGCCCGAGAGGATCAGGAACGCGCCCATGTACTGGTTCACGCGCTCGGTGATGGACTCCCACGAGGCGATCACCACGATCAACGTGATGAAGGCCGTCAGCGGCACGAACCAGAAGGAGATGCCATCGACGCCCAGGTGGTAGTGCACATTGAAGCGCTCGATCCACATGGCCTTCTCGACGAACTGCGCAGCGGCGGTGGTGTTGTCGAAACCGACATACAGAGGCACCGTCACGGCCAGCGCGACCAGCGAGCCGATCAGGGCCAGCCAGCGCACGGCGCGTGCATGTTCTTCACGCCCGAAGGCGAGCAGCAGGACACCGAAGGCGATCGGTGTCCAGATCGCAAGACTCAACCAACCCATTTTTGTTCTTCCCCTACTTGTTGAGCCACACGAAGTACGTCATGAGCGCGAACACGCCCAGGATCATGACCAGCGCATAGTGGTAGATGTAGCCCGACTGGAACCAGCGCACCACCGAGGCGATGCGGCCGACCAGCTTCCACGAGCCATTGACCACCAGACCGTCGATCACGGCCTGGTCGCCAGCCTTCCAGAGACCGGTGCCGAGCAGGCGCGAGCCGCGCGCGAACACGTTCTCATAGACCCAGTCCACGCCGTACTTGGCTTCCAGCAGCTGATAGACGCCGATCTTCTGCATCGCGGCCTTGATGGCGGCGGGCCATTCGGGCTTGACCAGATAGAACACATAGGACGACACCACGCCGGCCAGCGCCAGCCAGAAAGGCATGCCCGTGAAGCCGTGCAGCGCCATCGGCACCCAGCCATGGATGGATTCGGCCAGCTCGGCCATGGCGCCGTGCTTGGCGGCATCGACGTGGATCACGCCCTTGAAGAAGTCGCCGAACAGCAGCGGCATCAGCGCGATGGCACCGATGACGACAGACGGAATGGCCAGCAGCACCAGGGGGCCGGTCACAACCAGCGGAGACTCGTGCGGCTTGGCGTCGTGGCCATGGCCGTGGTGGTCGTCGTGCGCATGGTGGTCGTCGTGGTGCGCGTCCGGGTTCTGGTCGTAGCGCTCCTTGCCGTGGAAGACGATGAAGTACAGGCGGAAGGAATAGAACGCGGTGATGAACACGCCGGCCAGCACCGAGAAGTTGGCAAAGGCCGAGCCCGGCAGGTTCGTGGCATGCACCGCTTCGATGATGGCGTCCTTGGAATAGAAGCCCGAGAAGAACGGCGTGCCGATCAGCGCCAGGTTGCCCAGCAGGAAGGTGATCCAGGTGATGGGCATGTACTTGCGCACGCCGCCCATCCAGCGGATGTCCTGGTTGTGGTGCATGCCCATGATCACGGAACCCGCGCCGAGGAACAGCAGGGCCTTGAAGAAGGCGTGGGTCATCAGGTGGAACACGGCCACCGAGTAGGCCGAAGCGCCGAGCGCCACGGTCATGTAGCCCAGCTGCGACAGCGTGGAATACGCGATCACGCGCTTGATGTCGTTCTGGATGATGCCCAGCACGCCCATGAACAGCGCCGTGATGGAGCCGATCACCAGGATGAAGTTGAGCGCGGTATCGGACAGCTCATACAGCGGGGACATGCGCGACACCATGAAGATGCCGGCAGTCACCATGGTGGCCGCGTGGATCAGCGCGGAGATGGGGGTCGGGCCTTCCATCGAATCGGGCAGCCAGGCGTGCAGCGGGAACTGGGCCGACTTGCCCATGGCGCCGATGAACAGGCAGATGGCGATCACGGTGACCAGCATCCAGCCCGTGCCGGGCAGCAGCGTGCCCTGGATCTCGGGCAGCTTGGCGAAGATCTCGCCGTAGTTCAGCGTGCCGGTGTAGGCAGCGATCAGGCCGATGCCCAGGATGAAGCCGAAGTCGCCCACGCGGTTGACCAGGAAGGCCTTCATGTTGGCGAAGATGGCCGTGGGCTTCTTGAAGTAGAAGCCGATCAGCAGGTACGACACCAGGCCCACCGCTTCCCAGCCGAAGAACAGCTGCAGCAGGTTGTTGCTCATCACGAGCATCAGCATGGAGAACGTGAACAGCGAGATGTAGGAGAAGAAACGGTTGTACCCGTCGTCCTCTTCCATGTAGCCCATGGTGTAGATGTGGACCATCAGCGACACGAAGGTCACCACACACATCATCATCGCGGTGATGCTGTCGATCAGGAAGCCGATTTCCATCTTCAGGCCACCGACCACCATCCAGGTGTAGATGGTCTGGTCGAAGCGGGCACCGTCGGAGATCACGCTGTTGAGCGTAAAGGCCGACAGGACGAAGGCCAACAGCACGCCCAGGATGGTCAGCGAATGGCTGCCACCGCGGCCGATCTTGTTACCACCGAAGGCCGTGCCCCAGATACCCGCGAGCGCGGAACCCGCCAGCGGCGCCAAAGGCACCGCCAGGAGCATGGATGCAGAGAGGGTTTGACTCATTCTTGAGAACCTTGCTTGTGTCCGGCGCCCATCAACCCTGGAGGGTGTTGAGGTCTTCCGCGTTGATGCTGGACTTGTTGCGGAACAGCAGAACCAGGATGGCCAGGCCGATGGCGGATTCGGCCGCCGCCACGGTCAGGATGAAGAACACGAACACCTGTCCATGCATGTCGCCCAGGTAGTGGGAGAAAGCCACGAAGTTCATGTTCACAGCCAGCAGCATCAGCTCGATGGCCATGAGCAGAACGATGAGGTTCTTGCGGTTCAGGAAGATGCCGATCACGGAGAGCGCGAACAGCATCGCGCCGAGCGAGAGGAAATGGCCCAGGGTCAACGTCATGCTTTCTTCTCCTCGGCAGCGGGCGCGGCGGGCGCCGGCTCTGCAGCCTTCTGGGTGGCGGGCACCTTCACCATGGCGACGCGGTCGCTGGCACGCACGCGGATCTGCTCCGACGGGTTGATGGTCTTGTTGTCCTTGCGCTGGCGCAGCGTGAGTGCGATGGCAGCGATCATGGCCACCAGCAGGATCACGGCGGCGATCTCCACCGGATAGAGGTACTCGGTGTAGAGCAGCTTGCCCAGGGCCTTCGTGTTGGAGTAAGGCACCACCTGGCCCGCGGCGTCGACCACGGCGGCGACTGCCTTTGGCTCATCCACACCCCGGAAGCCGCCCATCAGCACCGCCGCCATTTCGAGGGCGATCACTGCACCCACGAAGGCTGCCAACGGGAAGTTGCGCCAGAAGCCCTTTCGCACCGTGTCGATGTGGATGTCCAGCATCATCACCACGAAGAGGAACAGCACCATCACCGCACCGAGATAGACGAGCACCAGCGCGATGGCGAGAAATTCGGCCTTGAGCAACAGCCAGATGGCCGCAGCTTGGGAGAAGGCGAGGATCAGGTGCAACACGGCATGCACCGGATTGCGGGCCGTGATGACTCGGAAGGCTGCATAGAGCAGCACAACCGAGAACAGATAGAAGAAACCAGTCTTGGCGTCCATGAATCAGATCTTTGGTAAGTGTCGGCAGGGGCGGTACCGCGGGTCAGCGGTACTTGGCGTCCGCGGCCTTCGCTGCGGCAATCTCTGGTTCGTAGCGGTCGCCCACGGCAAGCAGCATTTCCTTGGTGAAATACAGGTCGCCGCGCTTCTCGCCGTGGTATTCCAGGATCTGGGTTTCCACGATGGAATCGACCGGGCAGCTTTCCTCGCAGAAGCCGCAGAAGATGCACTTGGTCAGGTCGATGTCGTAGCGGGTGGTGCGGCGGGAGCCGTCGGCACGCACGTCGGACTCGATGGTGATCGCCAGCGCCGGGCACACGGCCTCGCAGAGCTTGCAGGCAATGCAGCGCTCTTCGCCGTTCTCATAGCGGCGCAGCGCATGCAGGCCGCGAAAGCGCGGCGACAGCGGCGTCTTCTCTTCCGGGAACTGCACCGTCACCTTGCGGCGGAAGGCGTAGCGGCCCGTGAGAGCCATCCCCTTGAGGAGCTCCACCAGCATGAAGCTCTTGAAAAAATCCTTCACCGAAAACGGTGATGCAGCAGCAACAGCAGTCATGGTTGTCCCCGCTTATTTCCAGATGTTCCAGGGCGAATGCAGCCATGCGCCCACGATGAGCAGCCACACCAGGGTGACCGGAATGAAGATCTTCCAGCCCAGACGCATGATCTGGTCATAGCGGAAGCGGGGGAAGGTCGCGCGAATCCAGATGAACATGGAGACCACCAGGAACGTCTTGATGCCCAGCCAGATCCAGCCCGGAATGAAGCCCAGCGCGTCCACGGGGGGCAGCCAGCCGCCCAGGAACATCAGCACGGCCAGGATGGAGACCAGCCACATGCTGGCGTATTCAGCAAGGAAGAAGATCGCGAAGCCCATGCCCGAGTACTCGACCATGTGGCCGGCCACGATTTCCGCTTCGCCTTCAACCACGTCGAAGGGGTGGCGGTTGGTTTCGGCCACACCCGAGATCAGGTACACGACGAAGATCGGCAGCAGCGGCAGCCAGTTCCAGGACAGGAAGCTCAGGCCCATGCCGGCCATCGTGCCCTGCCCCTGGCTGGTCACGACGTCGGTCAGGTTCATGCTGCCGGACACCATGATGACGACCAGGAAGCAGAAGCCCATCGCGATTTCGTAGCTCACCATCTGGGCCGAGGCGCGCAGCGCGCCCAGGAAGGCGTACTTCGAGTTCGATGCCCAGCCGGCGATGATCACGCCGTACACCTCGATCGAGGTGATCGCCATGATCAGCAGCAGGCCGGCGTTGACGTTGGCCAGCACCGTCTCGGGGCCGAAGGGAATCGCAACCCACGCGGCCAGCGCCGGCATGATCGCCATCACAGGGCCCAGCACGAAGAGACCCTTGCTCGCGGCTGCAGGCTGGATGATTTCCTTGGTCAGCAACTTCAGGCCGTCGGCCAGCGGCTGCAGCAGGCCGAAGGGGCCCACGCGGTTGGGGCCGTGACGGACCTGCATGAAGCCCAGCAGCTTGCGCTCCCACAGCGTGAGGTAGGCGACGGCACCCATCAGCGGCGCCACGATGGCGACGATCTTGATGAGGTTCCAGAGCACGGGCCACACGGCGGCGGTCCACCAGGAGGCGGCGAACAGGTTCAGCCCGCCGTTGTACATCGCGTCGATCATGCTGCGGCTCCTTCAGCGGCCAGACGTGCGTCGGCCGTCAATTGCAGCGACGTGGCACGGCGAACCAGGCCGTCCAGTTGGTAGATGCTCGCCACCACGGGCTCGCCCACGGCGGCACCCGC
The DNA here is from genome assembly GCA_022114975.2 of Lampris megalopsis. Lineage (NCBI taxonomy): Eukaryota > Metazoa > Chordata > Actinopteri > Lampriformes > Lampridae > Lampris > Lampris megalopsis. The sequence continues at coordinate 202,967 of JAJHIY020000636.1, forward strand.
TGGTGCAGCGGCCGAAGCGGCCGTGCGGTTGCTCAAGCGCTCGGCAGAGATCTGCTCCAGCGCGGCAGCGCTCTGCGCCACGCCCGTGGCGTGGGCCAGCACTTCCTGCGAGGTCTCGAAACCGATGCCCGGCACGCTGAGCAGGTTGCCCAGCACGCGCAGCACCTTCCAGGCAGGACGGGCCTCGCCCAGGGGCTTGACCACGGCATGGAAGCTCTGCAGCCGGCCTTCGGCATTGGCGAAGGTGCCCGAGGTTTCCGAGAACGGAGCGATCGGCAGCAGCACGTCGCTGAATTCCAGGTTGGTCTTGAAGGGGCTCAGCGTCACCACCATGTCCATGCCGGCCAGCGCCTTGGCGGCATCGGCACCCAGGGCGGAGTCGTGCTCCGGCTCGGTGTTGAGCAGCAAGGCCGCCTTGACGCCGCCGGACAGCATCTGCGCCGCGTTCAGGCCGTTCGACTGCGGCTGTGCGCCGACGAACTGCGCGCCCACGGTGTTGGCCGCTTCGGTCAGGTAGCCGACGGTCGCGCCGGTCTGCTCGCCGATCCATTGAGCCAGCGCCAGCAGGCTGGAGGCCTGGGCGTGGTGAGCAGCACCGTTGCCCAGCAGCACGGCCTTCTGTTCGCCGGACAGCAGCGCACGGGCCACGGCCTGGGCGGCATCGCCCACTTGCGCCACGGCTTGGGGAGCGGCTACGCCCTTTTCCTGGGCCAGCGCCGCGGCAACTTCGGCCAGTGCTGCCAGCCAGCCGGAGGCCGGAGCCAGCAGCGTCTGCGCCACAGGCATAGCCCAGTCGTATTCACGTGCGTTGATCGCGGTCACCGTGCAGCCGCGGCGCGCGGCCTGGCGGATGCGCTGCGCGAACAGCGGGTGGTCCTTGCGGAGGTTGGAGCCCACGACCAGCACGGACTGCAGCGCAGACAGCGATGCGATCGAAGTGCCCAGCCAGCGGACGCCTTCGGCAGCGGGGAACTCTGCGTTGCGCAGGCGGTAGTCGATGTTGTCGCTGCCCAGGCCGCGCACCAGGGCGCCGGCCAGATACAGCTCTTCCAGCGTGCTGTGCGGGCTGACCAGAGCGCCGATGGCGTTGGCGCCGTGCTGGTTCTTCACGCCCTGCAGGCCGTTGGCGACGTATTCGAGGGCCGTCTGCCAATCGACCTCGCGCCACTGGCCGCCCTGCTTGAGCATGGGGCGGGTCAGGCGGTCGCCGCCGTTGAGGGCTTCGTAGGAAAAGCGGTCGCGGTCGGCGATCCAGCACTCGTTGACGTCTTCGTTCTCGAGCGGCACCACGCGCATCACGCGGTGGTTCTTGACCTGCACGATCAGGTTCGCACCCGTCGAATCGTGCGGGCTCACCGTCTTGCGGCGCGACAGCTCCCAGGTCCGGGCGCTGTAGCGGAAGGGCTTGCTGGTCAGAGCGCCCACCGGGCAGATGTCGATCATGTTGCCCGACAGCTCGGAGTCCACGGTATCGCCCACCACGGTGGTGATCTCGGAATGCTCGCCGCGATGGATCATGCCCAGCTCCATCACGCCGGCCACTTCCTGGCCGAAGCGCACGCAGCGGGTGCAGTGGATGCAGCGGCTCATCTCTTCCATGGAGATCAGCGGGCCGACGTCCTTGTGGAACACGACGCGCTTTTCCTCGGCATAGCGCGAGGAGGAACCGCCGTAGCCCACGGCCAGATCCTGCAGCTGGCACTCGCCGCCCTGGTCGCAGATGGGGCAATCAAGCGGGTGGTTGATGAGCAGGAATTCCATGACCGACTGCTGGGCCTTGATGGCCTTGTCGCTCTTGGTGCGCACGATCATGCCCTGCGTGACCGGCGTGGCGCAGGCGGGCATGGGCTTGGGTGCCTTTTCCACGTCCACCAGGCACATGCGGCAGTTGGCAGCGATGGAAAGCTTCTTGTGGTAGCAAAAATGGGGAATATAGGTGCCCGCCTTCTCGGCTGCATGCATGACCATGCTGCCTTCGGCGACTTCAACCTTCCGCCCGTCCAGTTCGATTTCAACCATATGCGTTCTCGAGGTCAGGCAGAGGCAGGCGCCTGGGGGGTCTGTTGGCGGATCAGCGCTTCGAATTCAGGTCGGAAGTGCTTGATCATGGCGCGCACCGGCATGGCCGCTGCGTCGCCCAGGGCGCAGATCGTGCGGCCCTGGATGTTGTCGGCCACCGAGTTCAGCAGATCCAGATCGCCTTCGCGGCCGGCGTTGTGCTGGATACGGTCGATCACCCGCCACATCCAGCCCGTGCCTTCGCGGCAAGGCGTGCACTGCCCGCACGACTCGTGCGAGTAGAAGTACGACAGGCGCAGCAGGCTCTCGACCATGCTGCGGGAATCGTCCATGACGATCACTGCGCCGGAACCCAGCATGGAACCGGCCTTGGCGATGGAGTCGTAGTCCATCGTGCATTCCATGATGATGGAAGCGGGCAGCACCGGAGCGGACGAACCGCCGGGGATGACGGCCTTGAGCTGGCGGCCCTTGCGCACGCCGCCGGCCAGCTCCAGGAGCTTGGGGAAGGGCGTGCCCATGGGCACTTCGTAGTTGCCGGGCTTTTCCACGTCGCCGGATACCGAGAAGATCTTGGTGCCGCCGTTGTTGGGCTTGCCGCAGGCCAGATAGGCCGCGCCGCCGTTGCGGATGATCCAGGGCACCGCAGCGAAGGTTTCGGTGTTGTTGATCGTGGTGGGCTTGCCGTAGAGGCCGAAGCTGGCCGGGAACGGCGGCTTGAAGCGCGGCTGGCCCTTCTTGCCTTCGAGCGATTCCAGCAGCGCGGTCTCTTCGCCGCAGATGTAGGCGCCGAAGCCGTGGGCCGCATGCAGCTGGAAGCTGAAGCTGCTGCCCAGGATGTTGTCGCCCAGGTAGCCGGCGGCGCGTGCCTCTTCCAGCGCCTCCTCGAAGCGTTCGTAGGTCTGGAAGATCTCGCCGTGGATGTAGTTGTAGCCCACCGTGATGCCCATCGCGTAGGCCGCGATGATCATGCCTTCGATGACGATGTGCGGGTTGAACTGCAGGATGTCGCGGTCCTTGCAGGTGCCCGGCTCGCCTTCGTCGGAATTGCAGACGAGGTACTTCTGGCCCGGGAACGAGCGGGGCATGAAGCTCCACTTCAGGCCGGTCGGGAAGCCCGCACCGCCGCGGCCGCGCAGGCCGGATTCCTTGACGGTGGCGATGACCTGGTCCTGCGTCATCGGCTCGCCGCCGTCGGTGCCCAGCAGCTTGCGCAGGGCCTGGTAGCCGCCGCGCGCTTCGTAGTCCTTGATGCTCCAGTTCGTGCCGTCGAGGCCCGCATAGATCTGCGGCTCGATGTGACGGTCATGGAAGCAGGTCTGGACGCCCGTGGCCTGGAACTGCGAGAGGATCTGTGCTGGCGTCGTCATGCGCTTTCCCCCACACGGCCCGGAGCGGGGCCTTCGGCCTGGCGCAGGCCGTCCACGAGCTGGTCGAGCTTTTCGTTGTCCATGAAGCTGCACATCGTGCGGTCGTTGACCAGCATCACCGGCGCATCGGCGCAGGCACCCAGGCATTCGCACTGCTGCAGCGTGAACAGGCCGTCGGCCGTGGTCTCGCCCATGGAGATGCCGAGCTTCTTTTCCAGGTGGTGCAGGGCCTTCTGGCCGTCGCGCAGCTGGCAAGGCAGATTCGTGCAGACGTTCAGCTTGTACTTGCCCGTCGGCTGCTGGTTGTACATGTTGTAGAACGTCGTGACTTCGTGCACGGCGATCTGCGGCATGCCGAGGTATTCGGCGATGACGGCTTCGCTGTCGGCACTGACCCAGCCCTGCTCCTGCTGGACGATGGACAGGCAGGCCATCACGGCGGACTGCTTCTGCTCGGCGGGGTACTTCGCCACTTCGCGCGCAAAGCGCGCCTTGGTCGCATCGGTAATCATCGGTCAATCTCTCCGAACACGATATCCATGGTGCCGATGATGGCCACCGCGTCGGCAATCATGTGCCCGCGGGCCATCTCGTCAAGCGTCGCCAGATGGGCGAAGCCCGGAGCGCGGATCTTCAGGCGGTAGGGCTTGTTGGCGCCATCGCTCACTAGATAGATGCCGAACTCGCCCTTGGGGTGCTCGACGGCGGCATAGGCCTCGCCTTCGGGCACGCGGAAGCCTTCGGTGAAGAGCTTGAAGTGGTGGATCAGCTCTTCCATGTTGGACTTCATGGATTCGCGCGAGGGCGGCGCCACCTTGTGGTTGTCGGTGATGACCGGACCCGGGTTGGCCTTGAGCCAGTCCACGCACTGCTTGATGATGCGGTTGGACTCGCGCATTTCCTGCACGCGCACCAGATAGCGGTCGTAGCAGTCGCCGGTCTTGCCGACGGGGATGTCGAAATCGACACGGTCGTAGGCGTCGTAGGGCTGCTTCTTGCGCAGATCCCAGGCGATGCCGGAGCCGCGGATCATCGGGCCCGTCATGCCCAGGTTCAGGGCACGCTCGGGGGTCACCACGCCGATGCCGACCGTACGCTGCTTCCAGATGCGGTTGTCGGTCAGCAGGGTTTCGTACTCGTCCACGCACTTGGGGAAGCGCTGCGTGAAGTCGTCGATGAAGTCCAGCAGGGACCCGCTGCGGTTCTGGTTCAGCGCCTCGATGGCCTTGGCGTTGCGGATCTTGTTGACCTTGTACTGCGGCATGCTGTCCGGCAGGTCGCGGTACACGCCGCCCGGACGGAAGTAGGCCGCATGCATGCGCGCACCCGACACCGCCTCGTACATGTCGAACAGGTCTTCGCGCTCGCGGAAGGTGTAGATCAGGATGGTGGAGCTGCCACAGTCGTTGCCGTGCGAACCCAGCCACATCAGGTGGTTCAGCAGGCGCGTGATCTCGGAGAACATCACACGGATGTACTGCGCACGCAGGGGCACGTCGATGCCCAGCAGCTTCTCGATGGCCAGGCAGTAGGCGTGCTCGTTGCACATCATTGAGACGTAGTCCAGCCGGTCCATGTAGGGCAGCGACTGGATGAAGGTCTTGTGCTCGGCGAGCTTTTCCGTTGCGCGGTGCAGCAGGCCGATGTGGGGGTCGGCGCGTTGGACGACTTCGCCGTCGAGCTCCAGCACCAGACGCAGCACACCGTGGGCGGCCGGATGCTGGGGCCCGAAGTTCAGGGAATAGTTCTTGATTTCAGCCATGATGGATCACCGGGCGCCGCAGCGCCTCAATGCAGGCCTCCGTAATTGTCTTCGCGGATGATGCGCGGGGTCACCTCGCGCGGCTCGATCGTCACAGGCTCGTACACCACGCGCCGCTGCTCGGCGTCGTAGCGCATCTCGACATGGCCCGACAGCGGAAAGTCCTTGCGGAACGGATGGCCGATAAAGCCGTAATCGGTCAGGATGCGACGCAGGTCGTTATGGCCGTCGAACACGATGCCGTACAGGTCGAACGCCTCGCGTTCATACCAGTTGGCGGAGTTCCAGAGTTCGGCTACCGAAGGCACGACCGGCAGGTCGTCATCCGGGCAGAACACCTTCACGCGCACGCGCTGGTTCAGGCTCACGGACAACAGGTGCGAAACCACGCAGTAGCGCGAGCCCTCGACGCCGACCTCACGGTAAGCCGAGTAGTCCACACCGCAGAGATCGACCAGCTGCTCGAAGCGGCAACCGGGGGCATCACGCAGGATCTGCATGGCGGCGAGGTAATCGGACGCCGAAACCAGCACGGTCACTTCTTCCAGCGCAATGGTCAGCGAACGGACCTTGTCGCCCAGGGCAGCAGCGATCACATCCCGAAGCGCCTCGGGGCGAATGGCAATAGCAGTCATCATCAACCCTTCAGACGCGAGCGATGGTATTGGTGCGGCGGATCTTCTGCTGCAGCTGGATGATGCCGTAGATCAGGGCTTCGGCCGTCGGAGGGCAGCCCGGCACATAGACATCGACGGGCACGATACGATCGCAACCCCGCACGACCGAATAGCTGTAGTGGTAATAACCACCGCCGTTGGCGCAAGAGCCCATGGACAGCACCCAGCGGGGCTCGGACATCTGGTCATAGACCTTGCGCAGCGCGGGGGCCATCTTGTTGCACAGCGTGCCGGCCACGATCATCAGGTCGGATTGACGCGGACTGGCGCGGAACACTTCGGCGCCGAAGCGGCCGATGTCGTAGCGTGCGGCAGCCGCATGCATCATCTCGACCGCGCAGCAGGCCAGACCGAAGGTCATGGGCCAGAGCGAGCCAGTCTTGGCCCAATTCACCACGGAGTCGTAACTCGTGGTGATGAAGCCTTCCTTCATCACGCCTTCAATCATCGTGTCTTCCTCTTTTCTGGCCGTTCATTCCCAATCCAGCGCACCTTTTTTCCACTCGTAAGCAAAGCCGACGACGAGGATGGCCAGAAAGATCACCACGGCAATGAATCCCGCCAGACCCACATCCTGCAGGGCGATGGCCCAGGGGAAGAGAAAGGCGATTTCCAGGTCGAAAAGAATGAAGAGAATGGCGACGAGGTAGTACCGCACGTCGAACTTCATGCGGGCGTCTTCAAAGGCTTCGAAGCCGCACTCGTAGGGGGAGTTTTTCGCCGCATCAGGGCGATTGGGACCGAGCACGTAGCCCAACACCAGGGGAACCACGCCGACACCCATGCCGACCAAAATGAACAGAAGAACGGGGAGGTACTGATCGAGGTTCATCTGGAGGATTTGCTCACCGCTGAGGCCGGCCTGCACACACTCCATTGCAGAGCGTGTGAGGGCGGCCTTTTTTGTATTGGTGCCGTCGGCGAGACTCGAACTCGCACAGCTTTCGCCACTACCCCCTCAAGATAGCGTGTCTACCAATTTCACCACGACGGCTGATTTATGCATCTGGATGGCATGAGGAACCTTGCGGTTTGGCTTGTCCAGACAGTCCGCAATTCTACTCCGGAATTGCGACCGCCCCAGGCAATTTGGGGCGGTTGATGCGTTTATTTAGTCGGAATCTGGCCTGCGCCGGAAGCCGGTACCGCAGGAACGGACGCAGGAACCGATGCAGCCGAGCTGGCCGCAGCAGGCACTGCCGCGGCGGGAGCGCCTTCCAGCACGCTGCCAGTGCTGGTGGGGCGGGCGTTGCCGAAATACGCCAGCGCCAGCGTCGCCACGAAGAAGACGCCAGCGAGCACCGCGGTCGTGCGCGACAGGAAGTTGGCGCTGCCGCTCGCACCGAACAGGCTCCCCGAGCCGCCGCTACCGAAGGCCGCACCCATGTCGGCGCCCTTGCCGTGCTGGATGAGGATCAGACCGATCATGCCCAGGGCCGTCAGCATCTGCACGGCAAGGATCACGTTCACCAAGATGTTCATTCTTCAATACTCCCCAATGGATGAATGTCTGCGGATGCCGGGCCGTCAGCCCGCCGCCGCGATGATTTGCAAAAAGTCAGCCGCCTTGAGCGAAGCGCCGCCCACCAGACCGCCATCGATATCGTTTTCCGCCAGCAGCTGCGCAGCGTTGGCCGCGTTCATGCTGCCGCCGTAGAGCAGCGGAATGCGCTGCGCGTGCTCCGTGGCCGCAGCCAGCTGGGCACGCAGCACTGCATGGACCTCCTGCGCCTGCGCCGGCGTGGCCGTGCGGCCGGTGCCAATAGCCCAGACGGGCTCGTAAGCCACCACGATCTCGCTGATGCAGTGGCCATTGAGGTGGATCACCGCCGCTAGCTGGCGCTTGACCACCGCTTCGGTCTGCCCCGCTTCGCGTTCGGCCAGCGTCTCGCCCACGCAGACGATGGGCGTGATGCCCGCCGCCAGCGCGCGCTGGGCCTTGGCCGCGACGAGCTCGTCGGTTTCGCCGTGGTATTGGCGGCGCTCCGAATGGCCGACCAGCGCATAGCGCGTGCCGAAGTCGCGCAGCATGCCCGCCGAGATCTCTCCGGTGAAGGCGCCGGATTCCTGGCTGGAGACATCCTGCGCCGCGAGCGCGACGGCGGAACCCGCCACCAGCGATTGCACCTGTGCCAGATAGGCGGCAGGTACGGCGACGGCCACGTCGCAGACCGGCGGCTGCGTCTTCAGGCCATCCAGAAGCGCCGTCAGCAGCGCCTGATTGGCGGCCAGGCCGCCATTCATCTTCCAGTTGCCGGCAATCAGTTTCTTTTTCATGCGGTCCACTTCAAGACGATCTTGCCAATATGTTGATTGGATTCCATCAAGGTGTGCGCCTCTGCGGCCTGAGAGGCGTCGAGCGTGCTGTGGATCACCGGGCGCACCGCCCCCGACGCCACCAGCGGCCAGACTTCTTCGCGCAGGGCGCGGGCGATGGCACCCTTGAATGCCACCGGACGCGGGCGCAGCGTGGAGCCGGTGATGACGAGTCGCCGGCGCAGCACCAGACTGGCGTCGAACTCGGCCTTCACTCCACCCTGCACGGCGATGATGACCAGACGGCCATCCTCCGCCAGGCACTCCACCTCGCGCGCGACGTACGAGCCCGCCACCATGTCCAGAATCACGTCGGCCCCACGGCCTTCGGTGATGCGCCGGACCTCGGCGACGAAATCGTGCGTCTTGTAGTTGATGGCGTGATGCGCGCCCAGCGACAGGCAAGCCGCGCACTTCTCGTCGCTGCCAGCCGTCACGATCACCGTGGCGCCGCGTGCGCGAGCCAGCTGGATCGCCGTGACGCCGATGCCGCTGCTGCCGCCCTGCACCAGCAGCACCTCGCCGGACTGCAGGCGGCCGCGGTCGAACACGTTGCTCCACACCGTGAAGAACGTCTCGGGCAGCGAAGCGGCCTCGACATCGCCCAGGCCTTGCGGCACGGGCAGGCATTGAGCCACCGGCGCCACGCACCATTCGGCATAGCCGCCACCGGCCAGCAGCGCGCAGACGCGGTCGCCCGCGGCCAGGCCTGCGTGGGCCATGGCCTCGGCATCCCCGGACTCGATGACGCCGGCCACTTCCAGACCCGGCAGATCGGAGGCGCCAGGCGGCGGTGCGTAATGGCCCTTGCGCTGCAGCACGTCGGGGCGGTTGATGCCGCTGGCCGCCACGCGGATCAGCAGCTCGCCGGCGCCCGGCGTGGGCACAGGGCGCTCGCCCAGCCGCAGGCCTTCGGGAGGACCGAAAGCCGCGATTTCGACAACACGCATGACACGGTTCATGACGATGACCTTGATGAAAACGAAAAAGGCCTCCGGCGCCCGTCTAGCGGGCGCTGGAAGCTCTCATTCCTGTAGCAATCAGGCGTTGTGCGAACCGGCGTCGGAGCCCGCTGCGGGGGCAGCCTGCTCGGCGCGGCCGCCGTCACGGCGTTCGCCGCGCTCAGCACGGTCGCCACGGTCGCCGCGATCACCACGGTCGCTGCGCTCGCCGCGTTCGGCGCGCTCAGGACGGCCGCCGAAATCGCCAGCCGGACGCTCGGTCAGCGCCTTCATGGACAGCTTGACGCGGCCCTTTTCGTCCGTCTCGAGCACCTTGACCTTGACGATCTGGCCTTCGGTCAGGTAGTCGGTGACCTTTTCCACGCGCTCGTGGGCGATCTGGCTGATGTGCAGCAGGCCGTCCTTGCCGGGCAGCAGGTTGATCAGCGCGCCGAAGTCCAGGATCTTGACGATCGGGCCTTCGTAGATCTTGCCGATCTCGACTTCGGCCGTGATCTGCTCGATGCGCTTCTTGGCCTCGTCAGCCTTGGCGTTGTCGGTGGCGGCGATGGTGATGGTGCCGTCTTCCTCGATGTTGATCTGGCAGCCGGTCTCTTCGGTCAGCGCACGAATCACGGCACCGCCCTTGCCGATCACGTCGCGGATCTTCTCGGGGTTGATCTTCATCGTGTAGAGCTTGGGCGCGAAGTTCGAGACTTCGGCCTTGGCCTCGCCCATGGCTTCCTGCATCTTGCCCAGGATGTGCATGCGCGCTTCCTTGGCCTGGGCCAGGGCGACCTGCATGATTTCCTTGGTGATGCCCTGGATCTTGATGTCCATCTGCAGGGCGGTGATGCCATCGGTCGTGCCGGCCACCTTGAAGTCCATGTCGCCCAGGTGATCTTCATCGCCCAGGATGTCGGTCAGCACGGCGAAGCGGTTGTCTTCCTTGATCAGGCCCATGGCGATGCCGGCCACGTGGGCCTTCATCGGCACGCCGGCGTCCATCATCGATAGGCAGCCGCCGCAGACGGAAGCCATCGACGAGGAACCGTTCGATTCGGTGATCTCCGACACCACGCGGATGGTGTAGGGGAATTCTTCCTTGGTCGGCAGCACGGCGACCAGGGCGCGCTTGGCCAGACGGCCGTGGCCGATCTCGCGGCGCTTGGTGGAGCCCATGCGGCCCACTTCGCCGGTGGCGAAGGGAGGCATGTTGTAGTGGAACATGAAGCGGTCTTCGAACTCGCCGGCCAGCGCGTCGATACGCTGCGCGTCGCGTTCGGTGCCCAGCGTGGAGATCACCAGCGCCTGCGTTTCGCCGCGAGTGAACAGGGCCGAGCCGTGCGTGCGGGGCAGCACGGAGTTGCGGATCTCGATGGGGCGCACGGTGCGGGTGTCGCGACCGTCGATGCGGGGCTCGCCGGCCAGGATCTGGCTGCGCACGATCTTCGATTCGATGGCGAACAGCAGGTCGCCGACCTTGCCGGCGTCGAAGGGCTCGCCGCTGGCCTTGAGGGCTTCCATCACGCTGGCGTTGGCTTCGCGCAGGGCTTGCGTGCGGGCTTGCTTGCTGCGGATCTGATAGACGGCGCGCAGCTTGTCTTCGGCCAGTTCCTTGACCTTGGCGACGAAGGCTTCGTCTTCGGCGGGCGGCTGCCAGTCCCACACGGGCTTGCCGGCTTCGCGCACCAGTTCATGGATGGCGTTGATGGCGACATTGGCCTGTTCGTGGCCGAACACCACGCCGCCCAGCATGATTTCTTCGCTGAGTTGCTGGGCTTCGGATTCGACCATCAGCACGGCGGCTTCGGTGCCGGCGACGACCAGGTCCATCTGCGAGTTCTTGCGGGCCGTCTGGCCGGGGTTCAGCACGTATTGGCCGTTGATGTAGCCCACGCGTGCAGCGCCGATGGGGCCGCTGAACGGGATGCCGGAGATGGCCAGCGCAGCGCTCACGCCGATCATGGCGGCGATGTCGGCATCGACTTCGGGGTTGAGCGAGACGGTGTGGACGACCACGTGGACTTCGTTCAGGAAGCCTTCGGGGAACAGCGGACGGATCGGGCGGTCGATCAGGCGGCTGGTCAGCGTTTCGTGTTCGCTGGGCTTGGCTTCGCGCTTGAAGAAGCTGCCGGGGATCTTGCCGGCGGCGTAGGTCTTCTCGATGTAATCGACGGTCAGCGGGAAGAAGTCCTGGCCGGGCTTGGCCGACTTGGAGGCCGCCACGGTGGCGAGGATGACGGTGCCGTCGATCTCGACCAGCACGGCGCCGTTGGCCTGGCGAGCGATTTCGCCGGTTTCCATGACGACGGTCTTGTCGCCCCACTGGAAGGACTTGGTGACTTTATTGAAGATGGTCATGCGGTTTCCTATGCTTCTTTTTTGATAGCTGGCTGCGCGCAGCCAGCAAGGGCCGGAGGCAAATCAGAACACGATGCCATTCCAGTGGACCTGCGGCCCGGGCCGGTGCCCCAGGGCCATTGGAATGACACAGCTTCGCTCTGCTTTTGCGTCTCCGAAGTAAAAAACGCCTGAGCTAGCGTGCTAACCCAGGCGTTTCGTCATGCGAATGCGCTTACTTGCGCAGACCCAGCTTGGCGATCAGCGCCGTGTAGCGGTCTGCGTCCTTGGCCTTCAGGTAGTCCAGCAGCTTGCGGCGGCGGCTCACCATGCGCAGCAGGCCGCGGCGACCGTGGTGGTCCTTGGCGTGTTGCTTGAAGTGGGGGGTCAGCTCGTTGATACGGGCCGTCAGCAGGGCCACTTGGACTTCGGGGCTACCGGTGTCATTGGCGGCGCGGGCGTTGGCCTTGACGACTTCGGCCTTGATGGAGGATGCGATCATTGGATTTCCTTTGTATGGAAGCGGCGGTGCGGCTGGAACTCTTGATTGACTAAGAGCCGCAGACAGCGCCGTGGCGCTCCCGGTTTACTTGCGCTGGCAGCTGGAACGGCCACCGGCGTGCGTCTTGCACCATGCAAAACCGGTCGATTATACCCCGAGCCACTTTTTGAGCCGCTCCACCCCCTGCACCAGCCGGCTGGCGTCCTGCGAGGCGAAGCACCAGCGCAGCCAGCCCTCGGCCTCGTCGCCGAAGGCCACGCCGGGCGCGAGACCCAGTCCGGCCTCGGCCACCAGGCGCTTGGCGAGCGCCAGCGAGTCGCTGTGCCCCTCGATGCGGAAGAAGGCATACATGCCGCCGCGGGCCGGCGCGACGGTCACGCCGGGCAGCGCCTGCAGCAGGGGCACCAGGGTGTCGCGGCAGGCGCGCAGGTGGGCGACCACGCGGGGCGTGATGTCGGCCTCGTGCGCCAGCGCGGCCAGGCCGGCGCGCTGGGTGAAGACGCTGATGCAGGAGGTGTTGAACTCCACCAGCTTGCCCATGTGGTGCGTGAGCGAGGGCGGCATCACCAGCCAGCCCAGGCGCCAGCCGGTCATCAGAAAGCCCTTGGAAAAGCTCTGCACCACCACCAGCCGGTCCTCGGGCTCGGCGATATCGAGAAAGCTCGGCGCGCAGCCGTTGGTCGTGGGCTCGTAGTAGAGGCGTTCATAGACCTCGTCGGCCAGCACCCAGGTGCCGGTGCTGCGGCAGTGGGCCAGGATGGCGCGCTGCTCCTCGGCCGACAGCGTCCAGCCCGTGGGGTTGTTCGGGGCATTGAGGATCAGCAGGCGCGTGGCCGGCGTAATGGCCGCCAGCAGCGCGGGCAGGTCGAGCGCCCAGAGGCCGTCCGCCTGCGGGCGCAGCGGCACGCAGCGCAGGCGCGCGCCCATCACCAGCGGCTGGGCCGTGAGGTTGGGCCAGACCGGGGTCACGGCCACGGCCTCATCGCCCGCATCCAAGAGCGCCTGCATGGCCAGCATCAGCGCGTTCACGCCGCCGGAGGTGACGGCGATGCGCTCCACGCCCACCGGGCCGTGCAGCCGGCTGGCATAGGCAGCGATCTGCTCGCGCAGCTCCAGCAGGCCCAGGTTGTGCGAATAGAAGGTCTCGCCGCGCTCAAGCGATGCGATGGCCGCGTCGCGGATCACCTGCGGCGTGACCTCGTCGCTCTCTCCGAACCAGAACGGCAGCACGTCGCTGCGGCCCATGCCGGCGTTGGCGACTTCACGGATACGGGATTCCTGCAGGGTGGCGAGCGTGTGGCGCATGGATGGAGGTGATGGGAGGAAGGGGAGAAAGAAAAGACGGGCGCAATGGAACAGAAGGCAGCGCCCGCACTATATTGCGGCACAGGAGGGACACCCCCATGCCAACGACCCGACACCCGAAGCACGCAGCGTACCCGGCAGCCCAGTCCATGCCCGCCGGCCTGAAAGCCTCCCGAATCCGCCTGTGGGCCGCCCTGCCCCTGGTGGCCGCGGCCCTGGCGATCTGGCTGGCCGCGATGCCGCAGGCCCATGCCCGGAACTCGCCCGCATCGCAGGACGAAGCTGCGGGCGAGTCGGTGCGGCACAACCACGACAAGAAACAGAGAAGGGCCGTCAACCAGGAGCGCCTGCGCATCAAGCCCTCGGCCACCGGCGGTTCGCAGGAGACGCCCGCGCAGCGCGACCGGCGCCTGAAGCGCGAATGCAAGGGCCTGCCCAATGCGGGCGCCTGTCTGGGCTACGCCAAGCCCTGACGGGCGCAGGCCACCGATCAGGCCCGCCGGGCCTGCGGCATCCGATCAGATGGGCGACACCACGCCGCGCCCGGCGAAGTGCCCTTCGGCATTGGCCAGGAACTGGTCCACGCTGCGCTGCACGGCCTCGGGCGACCAGCCGCCCAGGTGCGGGGTGAGCAGCACGTTGTCCAGCGCGATCAGCGCCTCGGGCGGCTCAGGTTCGCTTTCATACACGTCCAGCCCGGCGCCGGCGATGCGCTGTTCGCGCAGGGCCTGCGCCAGCGCGGCCGTGTCCACCACGCTGCCGCGCGAGATGTTCACCAGATAGCCCTGCGGGCCCAGCGCGTCGAGCACGGCGGCATCCACCTTGTGGCGCGTGGCCGGGCCGCCCGGCGTGGCGCACACCAGCACGTCGCACCATTCGGCGAGCGCCTGCAGACTGTCGAAATAGCGGTGTTCCACGCCGGCGCGCGGCTGGCGGTTGTGGTAGCCGATGGGCATGTCGAAGGCGGCGGCGCGGCGGGCGATCTTCTGGCCGATGGCCCCCAGGCCGAAGATGCCCAGGCGCTTGCCCGACACGTTGGGCGGCAGGCCGATGGCGTCGCGCCAGACGCCTTCGCGGCACAGGCGGTCCATGGGCCGCAGGCCGCGCACGATGCCGATCAGCAGGCCGAAGGCATGGTCGGCCACGCAGTCGTCGTTGGTGCCGGCGCCCGTGCCCAGGGCGATGCCGCGCGCGCGGGCCGCGTCCACCGCGATGTTCTCGTAGCCTGCGCCCAGGGCGCAGATCAGCTCCAGTGCGGGCATGGCCTCGATCTCCTGCGCCGACAGGCCCGTGGCGCCCACCGTCAGCACGACGCGGAAGCGATGGCCCTGGGTGGCGATGGCGGCCGTGCGCTCGGCCGGCGTGGGGGCGTAGTGCAGTTCATACCGCTCGGCGATCTGCGCCTGGTGCCCGGGCGTGAGCGTGTGCAGCGACAGCAGGGGAATCTTGGGGGTGATGGTCACGGAGCACTCCAAAAGCGCGGACGCTTCAGTATTCATAGCACGCAGCGCTTATCCAGCCTGGACTGCAGAGCCATTGGATGGTGAGGAACGGGGGCCGAACCAGCGGCGCAGGGAACGCGCAGGCCCGGCCGCTGCCGGAGAAAGCCCGATGGTAACCACGCATGGAACTTGCATGGCCTTGCGCTTGCGGGCTGGGGATTGCCCTGAGCCTGCACCACCCTGTGCCGTGTCATCGTCGCGCGGCAACAAATCGTTAACCCAGAACTTTCCGCCACACCGCCACTCTGCCTTACACATGAAGCGCTGGCCCCTCATCTCTTCCATCGCTGCAGCCTTGGCCATCACCGCAGGCTGTGCCGCGCTCGACGCCAAGCAGCGCGAGTGGATCTTCCAGCCCAGCGACCGGGCCTGGAACGGCGCGCATCTGTCCGAGGGCATGCAGGACGTGTGGATCGATTTCGATTCCACCGTCACCGCCCAGACTGAAAAACTGCACGGCCTCTGGATGCCTGCCGCCCAGCCCGGCGCGCCGGTGATGCTCTATCTGCACGGCGCGCGCTGGAACGTCACCGGCTCGGCCCCGCGCATCCGCCGCATGCACGACATGGGCTTTTCGGTGCTGGCCGTCGATTACCGGGGATTCGGGCGCAGCAGTGCCGGGCTGCCGTCGGAATCCACCGCGATCGAAGACGCCCATGCCGCCTGGCGCTGGCTGGCAAAGAAAGCGCCGCAGAGCGACCGCTACATCTTCGGCCATTCCCTGGGCGGGGCCATCGCCATCGACCTCGCTTCGCAGGTGCCCGACGAGAAAGGCACCATCGTCGAAGGCACCTTCACCAACATCGCTGAAGTGGTCAGCACCTTCAAGTGGGGCTGGCTGCCCATCTCCGGGCTGATCACGCAGCGCTTCGAGTCGATCCGCAAGGTGGCGCACATCGGCTCGCCGCTGCTCGTGGTGCATGGCAGCGACGACCGGCTCATCCTGCCCTCGCTGGGCCGCAAGCTCTACGAGGCCGCGCAGGAGCCCAAGCGCTTCGTGATGGTCGAAGGCGGCACCCACCACAACACCAACGATCTGGGGCAGGAGCAGTACCGCGAGGCGCTGGCGGACTTCTTCAAGCTGCCCCTGCCCGGCAGCACGCCGCACCTGGCCCCGGCGCCACCGGCGGCGGTGGCCGCCACGCCCGCGCCCACCCGCAGCTGACGGCGCCGGGCCAGGTCGCCAGGGCGGGCCGACCACGTCTGGTACCCTCGCCCGCACTATGCCTGCCCCTTCCGCCGCCGCCGGGCTGGAGCCGCTGCCGAACACAACGGCCCTGCCACCCGGCCTTGCCGTCGTCGTACTGGCCCTGCTGCTGAGCATCCAGCCCGTCACCACCGATCTCTACCTGCCCGCCCTGCCCGCGCTCACCCGCGCGCTGGGCGCCAACGTCGCCTCCGCCCACCTGACCCTGAGCGCCCTGCTGCTGGCCTTCGGCCTGTCGCAACTCGTGTGGGGGCCGCTGTCCGACCGTTTCGGACGCCGGCCCATCCTGCTGACCGGGCTGGCCGCCTATACCGCGGCCTCAGTGTGCAGCGCGATGGCACCGTCCATGGAACAGCTGGTGCTCTGGCGCACGGCGCAGGGGGCCGCCATGGGCGCCGTGGTGATGTGCGCCCGCGCCATCGTGCGCGACCTGTATGCGCCCCTGGCCGGTGCGCGCGCCATGTCGAAGGCGCTGACCGGCCTGGGCCTGGTCGCCTGCGCCTGCGCGCCGCTGGGCGGACTGCTGGCCGAACGGCTGGGCTGGCGCGCCGCCTTGCTGGTGCTGACGGCCTATGCCGCCGGCACGCTCGCCCTGGTGGCGTGGCGCATGCCGGAAACGCTGGCGCAACGCAACCCGCGCGCCCTGCATCCGGCCACGCTGGCACGCACCTGGGGCCACGTGCTGGGCACGCCGGCGTTCTGGGCGTTCTCGCTGCTGACCACCGCCAGCTACGCCGGACTCTTCACCTTCCTGGCGAGCTCGTCCTTCGCCTTCATCGACGTGCTGGGCCTGTCGCGCACGGCTTACGGGCTGGTGCTGCTGTCCACCGCGCTGGCCTATCTGCTGGGCACGCTGCTGTGCCGCCGATTGCTGGCGCGCCTGGGCCTGGTGCGCACCGTGGTGCTGGCGGGCGGCCTCAGTGCCGCCGGCGGCTGCGGCCTGGCGCTGCTGCACGCGGTGGCCGGCTGGCAATCGCCCTGGGCACTGCTGCTGCCGTTCTACCTGTTCATGCTGGGCCATGGCATCCACCAGCCCTGCGGGCAAAGCGGAGCAGTGGGGCCCTTCCCGCAGTCTGCCGGCGTGGCCTCGGCGCTGAACGGTTTCATGATGATGCTGGCGGCTTTCGGCGTCGGCGCCTGGCTGGGCAGGCAGCCGGGGGGCACCGTGCTGCCGCTGGTGCAGGGCATCGCCTTCTGGTCGGCGGTGCTGGCCGCCATCGCGTGGGGGCTGGTGCCGCGCTTCGCAGGAGCACTGCATGCCCCGCGCTGACACCCTGCCCACCTACGTTGCCCTGGCCGGGCCTACCGCTTCCGGCAAGACGGCCGGCGCGCTGGCCATCGCCCAGGCGCTCGCGCCCACATTGCCGGTGGAAATCATCAGCGTCGATTCGGCCCTGGTCTATCGCGGCATGGACATCGGCACCGCCAAGCCCAGCGCCGCCGAGCAGGCCAGCGTGCCGCACCACCTGATCGACATCCGCGACCCGCTGCAGGCCTACAGCGCCGCCGAATTCGTGGCCGACGCGCAGCGCCTCATCGGCGAGATCCGCGCACGCGGCGCGCTGCCGCTGCTGGTCGGCGGCACCATGCTGTACTTCAAGGCGCTCATCGACGGCATCGACGACATGCCGCCCGCCGACCCCGCCGTGCGCGCCCGGCTCGAAGCGCAGGCCGCCGCCATCGGCTGGCCCGCCATGCATGCCGAGCTGGCCCGCATCGACCCCGCCACCGCCACCCGGCTGGCGCCCGCCGACAGCCAGCGCATCCAGCGCGCGCTGGAGGTGTGGCATGTCTCCGGCCAGCCTCTGTCGCACTTCCACACTATCAAAAAGATAGCTTCCAGCGCAGACAGGATGGGCGCAGGAGCGCTTTTTTCCCTAGAACCCACCGACCGCGCCTGGCTGCACCAGCGCATCGCCCAGCGCTTCGACGCCATGCTGCAGGACGGCTTCCTCGACGAAGTGCGCGCCCTGCGCGCCCGGGGCGACCTGCACATCGACCTGCCCTCCATGCGCTGCGTGGGCTACCGCCAGGCCTGGGAGGCGCTGGACATCGAAGCCGCCACCGGCCGCCTGCCCGCCGCCGACCTGCGCGAACGCGGCATCGCCGCCACCCGCCAGCTCGCCAAGCGGCAGATCACCTGGCTGCGCAGCATGCCCCAGCGCCAGGCGATCGCCTGCGATGCGCCGGGCGCCACCGCCACCCTCGTGGGCCGCGTGCAGGCGCTGCTGCACGCCGCCGCCGCATGACCACGCCCCCGGCCACCCCAGGCGCCCCCCCGGTGCTCACCGCCACCGGCCTGGGCAAGCGCTACGGCGACGCGACCATCTTCAGCCACGTCGATCTGCAGGTGCAGCGCGGCGAATTCGTCGCCATCGTGGGCGATTCGGGCGTGGGCAAATCCACCCTGCTCAACTGCCTGGCCGGACTGGACAGCTGGGACACGGGCCGCATCACCACCCTGCCCGGCACCACCGACCTGGGCACGCTGGACGACACCCAGCGCGCCCTCTGGCGCCGCCGCCACGTCGGCTTCGTCTTCCAGGCCTTCCACGTGCTGCCGCACCTGGACGTGGCCCAGAACGTGGCCTTGCCGCTCATGCTGCTGGGCGAAAACGACCCCGCACGGGTCGAGCACATGCTGGACGCCGTGGGCCTGCACGGCCTGGGCGCGCGCCTGCCGCAACAGCTGAGCGGCGGGCAGCTGCAGCGCGTGGCCATCGCCCGCGCCCTGGTCCACCGCCCGGCCCTGCTGCTGGCCGACGAGCCCACCGGCAACCTCGACCCCGGCACCGCCGCCCGCGTGATGGACCTGCTCATCGCCCAGACCCGCGAACACGGCGCCGCGCTGGTGCTGGTCACGCATTCGGAGGCGGCGGCAGCCCGGGCGGACCGGGTGCTGCGCCTCAGCAGCTCAGGCATCACGGCCATCGGCTGAAAAGCGGCGGCCCGGCATGCACGGGGCTTTTCTATACTGGGCAGGCCTGCTTTCACCGAGCCTGGAGCCCCACGCCATGACCGCACCGCAAGACCCGGGCGAGTTGCTGCTGCATCTCTATCGCTTCGCCCACGAGCATTCCATCGACGCGTTTCAGGATGCCGCGCTCCAGCTGCTGCAGTCGGCCGTGCCCTTCGACGCTGCCATGTGGGGCACGGCGGGCACCCACCCGGCCGGCATCGACGTCCACACGTTGCACCTCTTTCGCAAGTCGCCCGAGATGATGGCCGAGTACGAGGCCGTCAAGCACCAGGACTCGGCCGCCGCCAGCCTGATGAACCGCAGGCGCGGCACGGTCAACTTCCACGCAGCGACCTGGCACCACCGGCGAGAAGAGCGCGAGATGCGCGACTTCCTTCAGCGCTGGGGGCAGACCAACAACTTCATCACCGCCGACAATGACTTGGAGCGGCGGTTCGTTCACTGGATCTCCCTGTTCCGCGCCGACCCCGACGCACAGGGCCAGGCGCACGAAGCGCAGTGCATCGACCAGCTCGCGCCGCACTTCATGCAGGCGCTGGCCATCAACCGCCGCATCCACCTGCAGCAGATCCACCCGGCCGCCCCGCCCACGTGCGGCACCGCCATTGCCGACCTGCGCGGCGTCATCTATCACGCCGACCCGGCCTTCCAGGACATGCTGCGCGCCGAATGGCCGGGCTGGGCCGGCCACGCGCTGCCTGCCGAGCCGCTGAACGATTTCCTCGGTGGCCAGCCCTGCCACCGGGGCCGCTCGCTGGTGCTGCGCCACCATGCCCAGCACCGGCTGCTGTTCCTCAAAGGGCGACGTCGCTGCGCGGCCGACGAGCTCACGCCCGGCGAACTCCGCGTGGCCCAGCTCACCGCCAAGGGCTACAGCCACAAGCAGGTGGCCGCGCTGCTGCAGCGCTCGCCGGCCACCGTGCGCAACCAGCTGCAGGCCGCCTATGAAAAGCTGGGCGTGTCCAACGTCGCGCAGCTGATCGAGGCCTTGCGTCAGGCAGACTGATGGGCCGGGGCGGGCGCCGATGCGATGGCGCCGTGCCCGCCCTCCAGCCCATCACTGACCGCATGCCCCTGCCCACCTCCGCCCTGCCCGCCTTCCTCCGCCTGCTGGCCGCCGTGTCGGGGCGCGAGTTGCGCCACCACCCCTGGCGCAGCGCGGCCGCCGTCGTGGCCGTCATGCTGGGCGTGGCGCTGGGCTTTGCGGTGCATGTGATCAATGCCTCGGCACTGGACGAGTTCTCGCAGGCCGTGCGTTCGGTCAACGGCCAGCCCGATCTGGAGCTGCGCCCCGCCCAGGGCGCGCTGCCCGAAGCGCTCTACGGCCAGGTCGCCGCGCTGCCGCAGGTGGCGCTGGCCAGCCCCTGGCTGGAGCTGTCGGCACAGGCACAGGCACAGGCGCAGCCGCCGAACCAGAGCCCACCCGCACCCGGTGATGCCGCAGGCGCCACGCCCGTCGCCCCGCCCATCACCCTGCGCGTGGTCGGCGTCGATGCGCTGCTGCTGCCCACCATGGCCCCGGCCCTCATGCCCCAGGCTTTCGCGGGAAACGGTAACGGCAGCGAAAACGGCGACCGGCTGGCGCTGTTCTCGCCCGCCACCGTGTTCCTCAATGCCGCGGCGGCCGATGCGCTGCGGCTGGCGGGCGCGCAGCCGGGTGCGGAGGGCGCCACGCTCACCCTGCGCACCGGCCTGCAGAGCCGCACCGTGCGCGTGGCCGGCCGGGTGGCAGCGGGCGGGCCGCCGCTGGCGGTGATGGACATCGCCGCCGCGCAAGACCTCTTCGGGCGCGGCGGCCAGCTCAGCCGCATCGACCTACAGCTGCGCCCCGGCGCCGACCGCGCCGCGGCCGAACGCGCCCTGCTGGCCCTGCCCGGCGCCGCGCGCGGCGTGCGCGTGGCCGAGCCCGGCGATGCCGCCCAGCGCGTGAGCAACCTCTCGCGCGCCTACCGCGTCAACCTGACGGTGCTGGCGCTGGTGGCGCTCTTCACGGGCGCGTTCCTGGTCTTTTCGGTGCTGGCGCTCAGCGTGGCGCAGCGCGCGCCGCAGTTCGCGCTGCTGGCCGTGCTGGGCGCCACGCCGCGCCAGCGGCTGGCCCTGGTGCTGGGCGAATCGGCCCTGCTGGGCCTGCTGGGCTGTGCGGCCGGCATCGCGCTGGGCACCGGGCTGGCGGCGCTGGCGCTGCGCGTGCTGGGCGGCGACCTGGGCGGCGGCTATTTCTCCGGCGTGCAGCCCGCGCTGCAGTGGAGCGCGCCGGCCGCCGCGCTCTACGGCGCGCTGGGCGTGGCCGCCGCGCTGGCAGGCGGCTGGTGGCCGGCCCGCCAGGCCCAGCGCCTGCCGCCCGCGCAGACCCTCAAGGGCCTGGGCGCCGCAGGCGGCGGGGCCCACCGCAGCCTGCCGGGGCTGGCGCTGATGGGCGCCGGCGCGGCGCTGGCCTTCGCCCCGCCCGTCTTCGGCATGCCGCTGGCCGCCTATCTGGCCGTGGGCCTGCTGCTGGTCGGCGGCATCGCCCTGCTGCCCTGGGCCGTGCAAGGGCTGCTGCGCGCGCTGCAGCCGCTGGCGGCGCGGCGCCTCTTGCCCCTCCTGGCGCTGGAACGCGCCCGCCGCATGCGCGGCACCGCCGCCGTGGCCGTAGGCGGCGTGGTCGCGTCGCTGAGCCTCGCCGTGGCGCTCACGGTGATGGTGTCGAGCTTCCGCGGCTCGGTCATCGCCTGGCTGGACGCCGTGCTGCCTGCGCCGCTCTATGTGCGCGTGACCGGCAGCAGCGGCGGCGGCAGCACCGGCGACGACGCCGCCACCCTGCCCGCCGGCCTGCCCCAGGCCGTGGCCCGGCTGCCCCAGATCGAGCGCGTGCAGGCCCTGCGCACCACCAGCCTGCTGCTGGACCCGGCCCGCCCCGCCGTGGCCCTCATCGCCCGGCCGCTGGTGGTGAATAGCAATGCTGGCGGCGCTGCCCAGACCCTGCCCCTCGTCGGCCCCGCCCTGCCCGTGCCCGCCGGCCGCGTGGGCGTGTATGTGAGCGAGGCCGTGGTGCAGCTCTACGGCGTGCGCGTGGGCGCCGACTGGCCCCTGCTCTCCACATCATTCCAGCCGCTAGCCCAGGCGACATCAGCGCAGCCAGCTACGTTTTTCGTAGCAGGCGTGTGGCGCGACTACGTGCGCCAGTTCGGCGCCATCGCCATCGACAGCGCCGACTTCGTGCGCCTGACCGGCGACGCCCGCGTGAGCGACCTGGCCCTCTGGCCCCGCCCCGGCACGGACGAAGCCGCGCTGCGCCAGGAGATCACCGCACTGGCAATCGCGCTAACCGCGCAGCGCACGGCCGGCCCATCCGGCGCGGCGGGGGGCGCTCCCGAAGCCCCGGGCCAGACCGCCGGCGGTGCGGGCAAGGACGCGGGCAGCGCACTGGAATTCGCCGCCTCCGCCGCCATCCGCGAACGCTCGCTCGGCATCTTCGACCGCAGCTTCGCCGTCACCTACTGGCTGCAGGCCGTGGCCATCGCCATCGGCCTCTTCGGCGTGGCCGCCAGCTTCAGCGCCCAGGTGCTGGCGCGGCGCAAGGAATTCGGCCTGCTGGCCCACCTGGGCCTCACCCGCCGGCAGGTGCTGGCCGTGGTCGCCGGCGAAGGCGCCGCCTGGACGGCCATCGGCGCCCTGGCCGGCACCCTGCTGGGCTTGGCCGTCGCCGCCGTGCTGGTGCATGTGGTGAACCCGCAGAGCTTTCACTGGACGATGGAGATGCGGGTGCCGGTGGAGCGGCTGGTGGCGCTGGCGGGGGCGGTGGTGGCTGCGGGGACCGTCACTGCGTGGGTGGCGGGACGGGCTGCGGCGGGGAGGGATGCGGTGATGGCGGTGAAGGAGGATTGGTGATTAAAAGCTGTAGCTTCCCAGGAGATTTCACCCCCAACAACTCACATGCCGAAGACCAGCGAGATAAATTCAGGGACATTAAGGCGTTTCCCTACTCAGAGTTACGCAGAATAAAGAGCCTTCCAACATGAATTCAAATAATTTCATCAAAGAAGAAAAAGAATTTAATTGCCCTTGCAACGGGGAGAACAGCCAGTGCACACACTGCAACGGCAGCGGGAGAACCCCATACCAAATAAAAAGCAGAACATGGCTCCAAACCTCGCTCGATAAGATTCCCCCCAACCAGTTCCGCAGCAGGCTTGAGAAGCAATTCTCTACACAGTTAGACAATGCCCTGCCGCACTTAAAAGAAAAATTTCTCAAAACAAAGGGAAAAGACCCCGCCATCTTCGTTGATTACCTGAATTCACTAATAAAAACCATAGAAAAGAATCCCTTCCTGCAGGCATTTCTTCTAGCCAATCTAAAAAACAATAATCCAAGAAAATTTTTAGAGATTCTGCTGAAATTTGAACCCAACGAGAAAATTCAAATAATCACTCTTGCAACCAAAGCCATAATTACCTGTTACGACCAGGCAAAAATTGAAAAGTCAAAAAAAACCCCTCAAAAAGCAACGCCACACCAGCAAACACAGAACCCCACCCCATGCCCTCATTGCGGGAAATTAGTTTACGATCAAGATAAACATGAACAACTCGTGCATCCAGGCCTAAAAAGAACCAAACCATCCAAATATTCAACACAAAAAACCCAAACAAATATCTCATACACCAGCATAAAATCCACCAAAAAATTCAAAAACACAAACCCAGCCAGCAAGAAAAATGAAGAAGAAAAAATGGATGCACATTACACTTGGGGAGGCAGATTTCGCGATACCAATGGAACATTCGGATCACATCCACTACACGACAGAATGGATGACGAGTCAAATGCAGACTAAAGTACATATTAATTCTTAAAAACACTCTAGCCGTTTATTGAAGACCATATTCATGACTAGCATCTGGCTCCACGAAGCCATCTCCCGCATCGAAGCCGACTACCACCGCAGCGCCGACACCCATCTGATCGCCCTGCAGCTGCCCGGCCTGGCCGCCGCCGGCATCGACCTGTATCTGAAAGACGAATCCACCCACCCCACCGGCAGCCTCAAGCACCGGCTGGCGCGGTCGTTGTTTCTCTATGCGCTGTGCAACGGCTGGGTGCATGAGGGTTCGACCATCGTGGAATCGTCCAGCGGCTCCACGGCGGTGAGCGAGGCTTACTTCGCCCGTCTGCTGGGCTTGCCGTTCGTGGCGGTGATGCCGCGCAGCACCTCGGCCGAGAAGATCGCGCTGATCGAGTTCTATGGCGGGCGCTGCCATTTCGTGGAAAGCGCGGGCGAGGTGTATGACGCGGCGCGCTCCATCGCGGCGGAGACGGGCGGGCATTACATGGACCAGTTCACCTATGCCGAGCGCGCCACCGACTGGCGGGGCAACAACAACATCGCCGAGAGCATGTTCACGCAGATGGCGCGCGAGCGGCACCCGGTGCCGCGCTGGATCGTGGTGGGTGCGGGCACGGGCGGCACCAGCGCGACCATCGGGCGCTATGTGCGTTACCAGCGCCACGCTACGCAGGTGTGCGTGGCCGACCCGGCGGGTTCGGTGTTCAGCCTCTACCACCGCACGGGCGTGGCGACGCTGACGGCGCCGGGCTCGCGCATCGAAGGCATTGGCCGTCCGCGCGTGGAGCCGAGCTTCATCCGCACGCTGGTGGACCGCATGGAGGAAGTGGCGGACGACGAATCCATCGCCGCCATGCAGGCGCTGTCGCAGTTGCTGGGGCGGCGCGTGGGGCCTTCGACGGGCACCAACTTCGTGGCCATTCTGCGGCTGGCGGCGGAGATGCGCGCGGCCGGCGAGCAGGGCGCGATCCTCTCGCTGCTGTGCGATGCGGGCGAGCGCTACCTGCCCACCTACTACGACGCGGACTGGGTGCAGACGCGCATGGGCGACTGCGGCCCGGCGCGGGCGCGCATCGACGCGCTGCTGCAGTCCTGCCGGGCCTGACGGCCGGGCACGCCCAATAACGCCGCGATGCGCCACGACACCCCGCCCCCACCCGCTGGCGGTGACGCGCCGCCCCTCGCCAGCCGCCGCCAGTGGCTGCTGCAGGGCGCAGGCGCCACGCTGGGATCGGCCCTGCTGCTGGCGCTGTGGCCGGCCGGCGCAGCCCAGGCGCTGGCGCCGCGCACGCTGCGCTTTCCGCGCGACCACGGCAGCCACCCCGATCTGCGCACCGAGTGGTGGTACATCACCGGCCATGCGCTGGCGGGCGGGCGGCCCTTCGGCTTCCAGGTGACGTTCTTCCGCTCGCGGGTAGAGGCCACGCAGCGGCTGCAGTCGGCCTTCGCGGCGCGGCAGCTGGTCTTCGCCCATGCGGCGCTGACCGATCTGCAGGGCCGCAAGCTGCACCACGACCAGCGCATCGCCCGCGCGGGCTTCGGCATCGCCGAGGCGGCCGAGGCCGACACCGACGTGCGCCTGCGCGACTGGCAGCTGTTGCGCGAGGACGGCCCCACGCCCGGCAGCAGCCGCTACACGGCGCGGGTGCAGGCCGCCCGCTTCGCGCTGGACCTGCGCTTCGACACCACGCAGCCCGTGCTGCTGCAGGGCAGCGCGGGCCTCTCGCGCAAGGGCCCCGATGCGGCGCAGGCGAGCTACTACTACAGCCAGCCGCAGCTGGCGGTGAGCGGGCACATCACGCTGGAGGGCCAGCGCCTGCCTGTCGCCACCGACGGCCCGCCGCAGAGCCGCCGCGCCTGGCTGGACCATGAATGGAGCGAGGCGCTGATGCACCCCGAGGCCGTGGGCTGGGACTGGATCGGCATGAACCTGGACAGCGGCGCGGCGCTCACGGCCTTCCGGCTGCGGCGCGCCGATGGCAGCGCGCTGTGGGCGGGTGGCTCCTGGCGTGCGGGGGCGGATACGGCGCCGCGCATCTTCGGCGCCGATGAAGTGCGCTTCACCCCGCAGCGGGTCTGGCAGAGCGGCGCCACCGGGGCGCGCTACCCGGTCGAGTGGCAGGTGGAAACGCCCGCCGGCCGCTTCACGGTGCAGGCGCTGCTGGACGACCAGGAACTGGACAGCAGCAGCTCCACGGGCGCCGTCTATTGGGAGGGCCTGAGCGAGCTGCGCGACGCCGCCGGCAGCGCGGTGGGCCGCGGCTATCTGGAGATGACGGGCTACGCGCAGCGGCTGCGGCTGGGGTGATGGAGGGCGGCCATGGCCGGCCCTGCCCTCTCGCTCCATCGGCGACGCGATCCGCCGCCCAGCCGACCGCTATTCTTTTGATAGCTTAATGCGCTTACTGGGCAAGGGCTGCGGGGTGATTTGACCTGAAAGTGCCGCAGGCCAGCCCCTCCCGCAGCTTCAATGCGGCCCGGCCGCTCCCTTGCGGCCCGCCCGGCGCCGCTCCAGCCAGGCCAGGATCTCGCCCATGATGCCGCGCCGGAAGGCCAGCACGCAGACCACGAAGATCAGGCCGGTGACGATGGTGACCGACTCGCCCAGGGTGTTGAACCAGTCCACGCCGGTGATGGAAGCCAGCAGGCCGCCCAGCTCGCCGATCTTGTTTTCCAGCAGCACGACCACGGCCGAGCCCACCAGCGGGCCGCTGAGCGTGCCCAGGCCCCCCACCAGCGTCATCAGCACGACGTGGCCCGACGATGACCAGTGCACGTCGGACAGCGTGGCGAAGCCCAGCACCAGCGTCTTGAGCGCGCCGGCCAGCCCGGCGATGGCGGCCGAAATGACGAAGGCCAGCAGCTTGAAGCGGTTGGTGTCGTAGCCCAGCGAGATGGCGCGCGGCTCGTTTTCCTTGATGCCCTTGAGCACCTGGCCGAAGGGCGAATGGATGGTGCGCACGATGACCAGGAAGGCCGCCACGACCACCACCAGCGCCACGTAGTACATGGCCAGGTCGCTGGAGAGGTCGATCACGCCGAACAGCTTGCCGCGCGGCACGCCCTGCAGGCCGTCTTCGCCGCCCGTGAACGGTGCCTGCAGGCAGGCGAAGAACAGCATCTGCGCCAGGGCCAGCGTGATCATGGTGGAGTAGATGCCCTGGCGGCGGATGGCGAAGAAGCCCATGACCAGCCCCAGCAGCGCGCCGGCCAGCGTGCCGGCCAGCAGGCCCAGCTCCGGCGTGGCGCCCCAGGCCTTGACCACGTGGCCGGTGACGTAGGCCGCGCCGCCCAGGAAGGCCGCGTGCCCGAACGAGAGCATGCCCGTGTAGCCCAGCAGCAGGTTGAAGGCCGAGGCGAAGAGCGCGAAGCACATCAGCTTCATCACGAAGACCGGATAGGCGCCCAGGAACGGCGCGGCGACGAGCCCTGCGAGCAGCAGGCCGTAGCCGATGGCGGTGAGGTTCTTTTGGTTCATGCGGTGGCCTCGGGTGTCTTCGTCGTCTGCCCTGCTTTGTTCTTGTTGTCGTCGTTCATTTCTCTTTGCCGAAGAGGCCCGCGGGTCGGATGAGCAGGACGATGACCATGATGACGAAGACCACGGTGGAAGAAGCCTCGGGGTAGAACACCTTGGTGAAGCCCTCGATCACCCCCAGGCCCAGGCCGGTGAGGATGGAGCCCATGATGGAGCCCATGCCGCCGATCACCACCACTGCGAACACCACGATGATGAGGTTCTGCCCCATGAGCGGCGTGACCTGATAGACCGGCGCAGCCAGCACGCCCGCGAAGGCGGCAAGCGCCGCGCCGAAGGCGTAGGTGAGCGTGATCATCACCGGCACGTTGATGCCGAAGGCTTCGACCAGGCGCGGGTTCTCGGTGCCGGCGCGCAGGTAGGCGCCGAGCTTGGTCTTCTCGATGACGAACCAGGTGCCCAGGCACACGACCACAGAGGCCACCACCACCCAGGCGCGGTAGTTGGGCAGGATCATGAAGCCGAGGTTGGTGGCGCCGTCCAGCAGGTCGGGCGTGTCGTAGCCCAGCCCGGAGACGCCGTAGATGGAGCGGAACACGCCCTCGATCAGCAGCGTGAGCCCGAGCGTGAGCAGCAGGCCGTAGAGGTGGTCGAGCTTGTAGATCCAGCGCAGCAGCAGCCGCTCGATCACCACCCCCACCAGCCCCACCACCAGGGGCGCCACCACCAGCATCACCCAGTAGTTCAGGCCCAGGTAGGTCAGCCCCATCCAGGTGAGCAGCGCGCCCAGCATGAACAGCGCGCCGTGCGCGAAGTTGATCACGTTGAGCAGGCCGAAGATCACCGCCAGCCCCAGGCTGAGGATGGCGTAGAACGAGCCGTTGACCAGCCCCAGCAGGAGCTGGCTCAGCAGGGCCGGCAGTGAGACACCGAAGAGTTCCATGGATGGGGGCGCGGAGGGTGGATGAGGGGTGGTGGCGGGGTGGGACGTTCGACCGGGTCAGCGGCTGCGGTGCCGGGGCGCGTGCATCACTGCCACAGCGCGCATTTGCTCTCGGCCTTGGTCGCGAACACCTGGTCGCCGGGCAGTTTCTTCACGAGCTTGTAGTAGTCCCAGGTGCCCTTGGATTCAGCGGGCGACTTGACCTGCATGAGGTACATGTCGTGGACGTAGCGGCCGTCGGCGCGCAGCGTGCCGGAGCCGAAGAAGTCGTTCATCTTCATGCCGCGCCAGGTTTCCATGACCTTGTCGGCATCGAGCGTCTTGGCGGCTTCGACGGCCTTGAGGTAGTTCATGGTGGCGGAATAGTCGGCCGCCTGGATCTCGGTGGGGCGGCGCTTGGTCTTTTCCATGAACCGGTCGGCGAACTTGCGCGTCTCGTCGTTCAGGTCCCAGTACCAGCTGGTGGTGAACTGCAGGCCCTCGGTGGTCTTCAGGCCCAGGCTGTGGATGTCGCTGAAGAAGATCAGCAGGCCGGCGAGCTTCATCGTCTTGCCGATGCCGAATTCCTTGGCCGCCTTGATGGAGTTGATGGTGTCGCCGCCGGCGTTCGCCAGGCCCAGCACCTGGGCCTTGGAGTTCTGCGCCTGCAAGAGGAAGGAGGAGAAGTCCGACGCGTTGAGCGGATGGCGCACCGAGCCCAGCACCGTGCCGCCCTTTTCCTTGACGACCCGGGAGGTGTCGGACTCCAGCGCGTGGCCGAAGGCGTAGTCGGCCGTTAGGAAGAACCAGCTCTTGCCGCCCGCATCCACCACCGCCGCGCCCGTGCCCTTGGCCAGCGCCATGGTGTCGTAGGCGTAATGCACGGTGTAGGGGCTGCACTGCTCGTTGGTCAGGGCCGAGGTGGCGGCGCCGTTGTTGATGAAGACGCGCTTCTTCTCCTGCGCCACCTTGGCCATGGCGAGCGCGGTGCCCGAGTTGGTGCCGCCGAAGACCATGCTCAGGCCCTGCGTGTCGATCCACTCGCGCGCCTTGCTGGCGGCGATGTCGGCCTTGTTCTGGTGGTCGGCCGTCAGCAGCTCGATGGGCATGCCCAGCACCTTGCCACCGAAGTCGTCGATGGCCATCTGGATGGCGACCGCGCCGTTCTTGCCTTCCACGTCGGCGTAGAGGCTGGACATGTCGGTGATGAAGCCGATCTTGACCTTGTCCGGCGCCTGCGCCTGCGCGCCGGCGGATGCGGCCAGGCCCAGGGCCAGCGCCAGGGCGAGCCGGGCGCGGGGGAAGGCCGCCGCGGGGCGGGTGGTGTCGATCGTGTCGTGCTTCATGTCCGTCGTCTCCTGTAGGTTGGTTTTTCGCGTCTGCGGGGGCCGGCCGGGTCTTGCGCGCCCGGCTCTCCCCCGCCCCTGCGTCGATCGGTCAGCGATGGGGTGGCATCACTTCCAGAGCGGGCACTTGCTGTCGGCCTTGGTCGTCCAGACCTGGTCGGCGGGCAGCTTGGCCATGACCTTGTAGTAGTCCCACGGCGCCTTGGATTCGGCCTGCGACTTCACCTGCATCAGATACATGTCGTGGGCGAAACGGCCGTCGGGGCGGATCACGCCCTTGGCGTAGAAGTCGTCGATGGGTGTGGACTTGAGCTTTTCCATCACCTTGTCGGCATCAGTGCTGTTGGCCGCCTGCACGGCCTTCAGGTAGTTCATGGTGGCCGAGTAGTCGGCGGCTTGGATGTCGGTGGGCATGCGCTTGGTCTTGGCGAAGAACTTGCGGCCGAAGTCGCGCGTCTTGTCGTCCAGGTTCCAGTCCCAGCTGGTGGTCAGCAGCAGGCCTTCGGTGTTCTTCAGGCCCAGGCTGTGGATATCGGTAAGGAACACCAGCAGGCCGGCGATCTTCATGCTCTTGTTGATGCCGAATTCCTTGGCGGCTTTGATCGCGTTGATGGTGTCGCCACCCGCATTCGCCAGGCCCAGGAT